>VMDO01012536.1:0-61847 GCA_007922755.1 Pedetes capensis | reverse complement strand
ATATATACATATATACATATATACATATGTATATATATACATATGTATATATGTATATATGTATATATGTATATATGTACATATTGTATATATGTATATATATATGTATATATGTGTACATATATATGTGTATATATATATATGAAACTGCATATATATGCACATATATATGAAACTGCAAAAAGAAGAGAATTTGTATAAGTAATGTAGTTGTTGGTCTACAGCCAGAGCACCCTGGCATCTCATTCTGTCTGGTCTTGGTAGAAGGATCTGGCAGCCCACTCCCCAATCAATTATCCATTGCATACCCTGGGAATAGCAGAGAAGCACTGATATTAGGACCAGGCATGGCACAGTATTGGATAGTGCTTAATTCTGCTTTATTTGGGTTGTCTGTGAGTTGGGCCTGACTCAATGGCACCCAACAACAACAAAGTTAGATGCCATTGAGTTGGGTCCAACCCATAGTGACCCGATGTACAACATAATAGAACAATCCTGAACACTGTGCCTTGCACACAATCTTTTTATGTGTGAGCCCATTGTTGCAGCCACTGTGTTTCTTTTCATTTTGAGTCATGTCACATCAGCAAATGGGGGTTGCAGGGGCTTTAGTCCATTTCCTTCATTAAAGTCAACTCTGCTTTAAGGTGGCAACTCTTCCCCAATCATTTCTTGAATGCCTTCAAGCCTGGAGGACTCATTTTCCAGCACTATATTTGACAGTGCTTCTCTGCTACTCATAGGGCTGTCAATGGCTAGTTGTTTTGGGAGTGAGCTGCCAAGTCCTTCTCCCTGGTCTGTCTTAGTCTGGAAGCCCGGGTGAACCCTGTCCACCATGGGTGGCCATGTCGTGGCATAGATATCAGCATCACAACAACACACAAACCCCCACAACACACAAGCTGCCAGACACATGGGGCATAAGCATATTAATTGTAATAAATGGTATCTTGAAGAGAATGATATTTGTAGAGGGTTTCTGTGGAGATTTCAATTGATATTAGAGCATTTTACTCTACTATCAAATCTTTATGAATAATATCTAAAGGGTCTCATGGAGATTCTGAAAATCTATCTCCATTGTCCTAACACAACTATGAAAGAGAAACTACGCAACTCAGATACATCTGATTCCGTAATCAACATCAGATGTGTTTCAGTTGCACTGGACTAGCCCCATAAAGCCAAAGTAAAACAAAACAAAACAAGACAAAGTAAAAAACACTGTCTCTTATCTTCTCAGTAAGAGCACATTGAAAACTTCAAGATTGAGAGAGGTGGGATGGTCATCCATCCAATAAACATCAGATAAACTATTAGCTTAACTACATTTATGTGTGGCCATTCACAAATAAGTTCAGAGTTTCTTTTCCCAGATAATCCTCCTTTACAAAGGATTAAATGACTATTGCAACTTGGACAACTTGGAAATAGTTTACAAAGTATGTGGCTGAGCTGAATAGAGAAAACCTTCATGGAGTGACGGAGTTTAGTAAAGGAGGGTTTGGAAATTAATCATGTTTTTGTTGAAGGCCAGTGCAAGGGCAATAAACTTTCAAGCAGGTGGACCAAAACAGATGATCATGAAAGCAATGAGCCATTATCTCACCAGCCGCCAGGCTGAAGACTATGTTTTCACCACTTATTTCGCACCAGTTGCTCATTGACAAACACCAAGAGCAGATGAGACAGACTAAGACAGTGAGTGGATCAGAGCAAATAGGCAGCATCATCTTCATCTTCGTCTTTTCCTTGGGTGAGTTTCATGAGCTGGGGTATGTCCTTGGCTTGGTAAGGAAACTCCAGATTTCACCAGAATGCAGAGCAATAAGACTACATGAAATATGGATCAGATGAAATTGTTGTTGTTGTTGTTAGGTGCCGTCGAGTCGAGTCTGACTCATAGTGACCCTCATAGGGTTTTCAATGGCTGACTGTTTCAGGATTGCCTTGGGAGTGGATTGCCAGGTCCTCCTCCCATTTTGCAGTGCTGGGAATTGAACTCGGGACTTCAGAGACTGCAGAGCAGCGCTCTACCAACTGAGCTAAATCCCAGCCCCCAGATGAAATTACTTTAGTAAAATTACCTTTCTGGGAGAACTTCACTATTACTCTTGGTAAGCTCACCACAAAATACTAAAAGATAAGGTCCAAAGGTAGCAGTGGACTTGTACTTTACAATGTATATGATTCATGTTTTAGTAATTATAATTTTGCAGCTGTAGCCCTATGGCATCTGATCCCATCAGATCTCGGAAACTCAACAGGGTCAGGCCTGGTTAGTACCTGGATGGGAGACCACCTGGGAACACCAGAAGCTGTAGCCTTGGGAGAAAGACCTGGCAACCCCCTCCCCCAAAAAATCAATCTGCCATTAAAAACCCTATGAACAGCAGAGAAGCACTGACAATAGTGTTTCTCCTGTTGTACAGAGGGTCGCTATGAGTCAGATACTGACTCGACGGCACCTAACAACAACAACAAACCCTTATTTTATATGATATATTGTGTAGTATAGTTCTGAGAAAATAAATGCTCTTCCTTCTTTTGAAATACATGGGATGAAAAATATTATTGTAAAATTCACCTTGGAAAAGGACGACCACTAAAATCCAATGTAGTTTGAATTTTGTTCTTACTTAACAAAAACCACACACACATCAAAGAAATCCATATTATTGATCTTGTAGAATAAACCGAAATAAAATATTCCAATCATAATGCCAAAAATGTAGTTGAAGAACAAGAATATATCACACAGTAGGCACTAGAGTATTGGCTTATAGAATGAGTGTTTTGTCATATTTATTTTGTATTTCTTATGATTATTGCAACTAGCCTATTCCCTACAGTTATCTGCCTCCCCCTCATATGTCTGTCAGCTTGTTGTGCTGTGGAGACTTGTGTATTACTGTGATGCTGAAATCTGTGCCACCAATATCTCAGATAGCAGCAGGGTCACCCATGGTGGACAGGTTTCAGTTAAGCTTCCAGACTAAGACAAACCAGGGAGAAGGACCCAACAGCCCACTCATGAAACAATTACACACTGAAAATCCTATTAATAGCAGAGAATCAGTGTCAAATACAGTGCCAGAAAATGAGGACCCCAGGCTGGAAGGCATTCAAGAAATTACTGGGGAAGAGTTGCCTCCTCAAAGTAGAGTCAACCTTCCTAATACCAATGGAATAAAGCCCCTTGTACCTCCTTTTTCAGACATAGCATGATTCAAAATGAGAAGAAACATAGTGGCTGCAACAATGTGCTCAAAATAAAAAAGATTATGTGCATTCCAGTGTTGGGTAGTGTTTTGTTCTGTTGTACATAGAGTCACTATGAGTTAGACCTGACTTGATGACATCTAACAAGAGCAGCATATCCACCCTACTGTGCAATAGCAGATCAGGATTTATTTTTCCTTTCTATCTGGAACTTTGTCTTCCTTGTTCAGTCTCTTCTTACAACCCATTTCTCCCAGCCACTCTAGTCCCTAGTAACCATGATTCTATTCTCAACTTTTATTTGACCAACTTCTTTAGATTGTATATATGAGATCATGTGGTATTTGTCTTTCTGTGTCTGGCTTTATTTCACATAGCTTGTCCTCCAATCCCACCTGTATTGTTACAATTGATAGAATCTCATCCTTATTTAGGGCTATATAGTGTTTCATTGTATATATGTACCACATTCACTTTATCCATTCATCAGTAGATTGGCATAGATACTTAGGTCCTTTCCACGTCTAGGCTATTATAAATAGCACTACAATGAACACAGATGTGCACAGGGTTCTTTGGTGTGTAGATTTCATTTCCTTTGAATATATGGCCGAAGCCTGCAGCTATACCACTGTGGCACCCTATCCAGTCAGACCTTGGAAACTAAGCAGAGTCAGACCTGGTTAGTATTTGGATGGGAGACCGCCTGGGAACACCAGGTGCTGTAGGCTTGGGAGAAGGACCTGGCAACCCACTCCCAAAAATCAATCCACCATTGAAGACCCTATGAATAGCAGATAAGCACCGACAATAGTGTTTTCCCGGTTGTAGGGTTGCTGTGAGTTGGATACTGACTCGATAGTACCTAACAACGGCAACATATGCCCGAAAGTGCGATGGATGGCTCATATAGGAGGTTTTCTTTTCTATAATGCTGGGGCGGAAACCCTGGTTATTGCATATGCTCTGCAAGTGCCATACCACTGAGCTGAAACCAAACTTCTTTTTAAATTTTTACTTTGAGACAAGGTCTCGCCAATTTACGCAGGCTTCCTTGGCCTTGAACTTGTGATTCTCCTGCCTCTGCCTCTCCATTTCCTGGGATGACAGGCACGTGGCACAGTACACAGCTCATATAGTAGTTCTATTTTTCAGTTTTCTCTGGAACTTCCATACTGTTAAAAAAATCACTTAAAAATTTTCCTTTCAGTCAGGCACAGTGGCGCGTACCTGTAATCCCAGCAGCTTGAGAGGTGGAGGTAGGAGGATCACAAGTTCCTTTGAGGCCAGAGGCAGTCCACATAATTTAACAAGACCCTGTCTCAGAAAGTAAAAACATGGGCTAGAAGTGCAGCTCAGTGGTTCAGCACTTGCAAAGCACACAACCACGAGGACTTGGGTTCAAACCCCAGTACCACAAAAAAATTAATAAATAAATTTTCCTTGCAGATAGGTTTTCTTTTTCTTCCTGACACCTTTTGTCTAAGGATAGAGCATCTTACCAGATGTTCTTCAGCTTGTTGCTTCCTAGCTGAGTTCCACATCGCAAAAATGTGCCTGTCTGTGTCCCTCATTATTAGCACAATTCCTCATGTGTAATTCCATCCCTTGTACCTGTAAGGACTGAGGCCAGTGTGCTGAGCTATGCAAAGTGCCAAGAGAGATCAGAGATTGCTCATGGAAGGAAACATCATCGTGAGCTGTCTCTCAAACTGGGAATTAAACTTTGCAAGGATACCAAGGAAGAAAAAGAAATTGGCATCCTCTAAAAGGACCACCCCCTTGTGATTCCATCAGGGTAGGAGGCAGGCGTTAGAAGCCAGCTTTTCCCTTCTACTAAGTCACCGCAGCCAAACATTGGAGAAATTCCCTCTAGTTGTTCCTCTTATGCCCAACTGATTTACATTCTTTTCCTTTTTCTCCACAGATAGATTCTTAGAAAAAAACCAATTCCTTCAAGAATTATTGGCTACCTTATATTGGTGCCTTAGGCTACCCATTTGGAAGAAAATTAGATTTAGCACTTTCTTCCTTGGCACAGCTATGCATAAATAAATATAGCTACAAATCGATGCACAGAAACAGCTAGAAGAAAACAAGGAAAAGTGTTTCTCAAACATTTGGAGAGGCATGCCACCCCAGTCGTGGAAATCACAGAAAGAGTAAAAGCAATGAAGTTTATCATAATTTCAAATAACCAGGCAACAGAACTGAAGAAACATGATAAAACAGGACCTTGAGCCAGATATAAGATTTTCCTGTGAACTTGGTAATCACGAAAAAGTGATAGCACGTTGTTGAAAATAAGGTATAGACAATTACTTACAAGCATAGAGGAATTGCAAGTTTTGCTGGAGGAAATGTATGCTGGTGCATCTAAATTCTTTACATATATTTATACGCTTAAACCAAATATTTGACTACATACAAGCCACCCTGTGTAAGCTACCACAACTGCAAAGTAAAATAAGTTCAAACACACAAACCTGTTTTCAAAATATTGTTGTATTTTTACTAAGTGCCCTTACATCTCAGACTTTTAGATCTTAGCTAAATCATTGTTTACCAGTAGAGTGGAACAGTACACAGCCATTAAATCTTACATGGCTTTGGTTTCTCCAATTGATTTGTAAATTCCTAAGTCTTTCTCTCTGGGCTCAGTAAGAACTCTATAAATTATTAAAGAGCACATCCAGAAATAGATCAATTTTCTGAAATGAGCTGAACAAGAAGGTGTGAGAAAAGAGTTTTCAAAATTGTAGACGTGGACAGAGAAAGGGTGGACACACAAATTTCTCATCACAAAGCAGCTTTGAATGCCTCAAAGCAGGTGCCTGAAGTATACCATTGAAAGCATAGTCATCCCTCTTTTTACTTATATAAATGTTTGAGATTTTTCTTTTGATATACCGTCATCTTTATGATCACTGTCCTTCTGAAGATGGAATATAAATCTAAAAATACCTTAAAAAGCCAACGTTCTTGTGCATGTGTCTTTATTGCCAGACTATTTACAACCGCACAGCTTGGGGATAGTCTATAATACAGAAAACAGAGTTTGTTCCATCAATTGTGAACATAGAATTTCTGGAGAGGGGCTGACATTTCAGGAATGATTCAGCAGTTGCAATGGCATCATGCCCACCTGAAATGTGCAACCAAAAAAAATCCATATGTGGTTATTCTTTGCCGTCCATTGAGGATTTGTCCCAGGATTGCCCCTGCATAACAAAATCTTGTGTTGCTCAAAGTCTGTTTAAAAAATAGTGCGGTATCTGCATAGAATCTATGTCTATCACCTCACATGGTTTAAGTCAACTGTGTTATTTTTAGGCACCATGGAGTTGGTCCAACTCATAGCAACTTTATGTACAACAGAATGAAACAATACCTGAAACTGTGCCATGCACACAACGTTTTTATGTTTGAGACTATTGTTGCAGCCACTATGTTTCTTCTCATTTTGAGTTCTGTCACATCAACAGAAGGACATCCCAGGGAATTTACTACATTTTCATCATTAAGGTTGACTCAACTTTGAGGAAGTAACTCTTCTCTAGTCATCTTTTGAATGTATTCCAGCCAGGGGGCTCATTTTCCAGCACTATGTTTGACAGTGCTTCTTTGCTGTTGTTGTTGTTAGGTATCACCGAGTCGGTATCCAACTCATAGCGACCCTCTGTACAACAGGAGAAACACTATTGTCAGTGCTTCTCTGCTGTTCATAGGGTTTTCAATGGCAGAATGATTTTTGGGAGGGGGTTGCCAGGTCCTTCTCCGAAGCCTACAGCACCTGGTGTTCCCAGGCGGTCTCCCATCCAGGTACTAACCAGGCCCGACCCTGCTTAGCTTCTGAGATCTGACGGGATCGGATGCCACAGGGCTACAGCTTCAGGCTGCTTCTTTGCTATTCATGGAGTTTTCAATGGTTAATTGTTTGGGGAGTGGGCTGCTAGGTCCTTCTCCCTAGTCTGTCTTAATCTGGAAGCTCAGCTGAAACTTGTCCACCATGGGTGGCCCTGCTGGTGTCTGAGATACCAGTGGCATAGCTTTCAGAATCACAACAACATGCAAACCCCACAGCATGACAAGATCCCTCCTCCTTCTTCCTCCTCCTCCTCTTCCTCCTTCCTCTTTCCTCTTTTTCTTTCTCTTCCTCCTCCTCCTCTTCCTCCTCCTCTTCTTCTTCTTCTTTTCTTCTTCTTCTTCTTCTTCTTCTTCTTCTTCTTCTTCTTCTTCTTTTCTTCTTCTTCTTTTTGTTCTTCTTTCTATTCTTCTTCTTCTTCCTCCTCCTCCTCCCACCCCTTCTTTTCCTTCTCCTTCTTCTTCTGACTGGTGTTGCATGACTTCATCATAGGCAGGTAAATCCATGTGCCAAGGATTTTTCAAGTATTTCAAGAATTAATTTCATGCAGTTATCATGTAACATATAACTGGACATACTATTCTCATTTATAGATGATAAGAATGATTCATGCATGATTCCATAGGACAGAGTTGTGTCAGTGGTTCATGACAGGACAGACATGTGTAGACAGGCTGATTCCAAATCAGAATTAGCAATGTTGTTGTTGTTGTTAGGTGCCGTCAAGTCCAGTCTGACTCATAGCGACCCTACGTACAGCAGATCAAGACACTTGCCGATTTTGTGCCAGGCAAACAATCTTATTTATGTTTAAGCCCATTGTTGCAGACACTGTGTCAATCCATCTGGTGGAGGGTTTTCCTCTTTTGCGTTGACCTGCCACTCTTCCAAACATGATGTCCTTCTCCAGGGATTGATCTCTCCTGACTACATGTCCAAAATAACAATGGTGCTTTGTATATTACAAAATGGGCTGGAGTTTCCCTCAGTTCATAGAACACTTCTCTGCACTCTGTGAGGTCTGAGGTTGGATCCAAACCACTGCAAGAATGGGAGGAGGACATGGCAGTCCACTCCCAAAACAATCCTGAAGCAATCAGCCATTGAAAACCGTATGAAGAGCAGAGAAGCACTGACATGGTGCTGGGCATGGCACATTGTCAGGGAGTGTTTCATTCTGTTGTACACAGGGTCACTATGATTTGGACCTGACTCGATGGCACCTATCAACAACAACAGTATTATTTACAATGATCTAAAATAGGACTTTGAATGTTTCTTTACAAAGAAATAAATACCCTAATTTAATCATTAAATAAATATGTCTGCCATTATATTGTACCCCAGAGATTTTACAATTACATCAATTATTTTTTAATAAAAAATGATAGTTTCAGAGATAAATGCAGGGCTACTGGGGAGCCTGAATATTGTCACAATAACCCTGAGGCTGAGCAGACCTCATCATTTCTGACGGTTAATCCTCATGGAATTTTAGCCTCAGGCATAGACAGGATTGCATCTGACAATCGACTGAAACTCTAAAAGCAGGTGGAAAAAAAGAGAATGTTGAATTTTTTTTTCAGAGATATACCTTCCTCTTGGAAATGTGCATTCACCAAGCTACAGTAAGTACCATCTTCTGTCATGACAGCAGGTGATTTCTCTTTGGAGCCTTCACTGTTTATAAAGATGTTTGCACCTCAGGACTGACCAAAGGCAAGGGTGTGGTTCTCGTGACAGATGTTGAAGTCTATGATGCCTGGGTGCCACCACGGGGCTGGATCTTTCTAACGAACAGCATAAACGTGAATAAGCATGCTGTCATGGTGTGTAACGGGATGAAATCACTCCAGTATGGAATGAAACATTAGTAAGACATTAAGCAAAACTCCAAAACCTTCAATTTGACATTTGGGGGAGACAAAAAAGAATAGTCAAATTTGACTCTGTCTTAGGTTGGAGCTAAAAACAGGAAGTGAAAGCTACCAGAGAAGAAGGTGATGTTATTACATATATAAACATACAATACCTTTAACACATATTTCTTCCCCTTATCTTTCAACTCTTGCTATCTTTAAGTATTTGAAACTCATTCTCAGCAAGTGATTGTAGCATCAATTTATTTTTCCGCATCCTCAATCACCTTCAAAATCAATCTAATATATATAAACAAGTCTTTCCTCTATGTCTGTCAGCTTGTCATGCTGTGGGTTTCTGTGTTGCTGTGATGCTCAGAGCTGTGCCACTGGTTTCTCAGACACCAGCAGGGCCACCCATGGTGGACAAGTTTCAGCTGAGCTTCCAGACTAAGACACACTAGGGAGAAGGACTGGGCAGTCCACTACAATTAGCCATTGAAAACCCCATGAATAGCAGAGAAGTACTGTCAGATACAGTGCCAGAAAATGAGCCCCCCAGACTGGAAAGCATTCAAGAAATGACTGGGAAAGAGCTACCTCTCCAAAATAGAGTTGACCTTAACAATGAGAATGGAGTAAAACCCCTGGGACCTCCTTTTGCTGATGCGGCATGACTGAAAATGAGAAGTAACACAGTGGTTGCAACAATGGGCTCAACCAGAAAAAGATCTTGTGCATGGCACACTGTTGGGAAGCATTTTGTTATGTTGTACATTGGATTACTTTGCATCTGATTTGACTCTGGCACCTAAGGACGGTGACAGCAAGTCTTTGTCAATAACTAAATTAGTTTAAACTTGGCTTAGCTTTGTTTCCTTTTTCTCATTGGAAATCATTCCAAATTCAGTTTCTTTCAACCTCTAACCTAGACCTGCTTATGATTAAGAAATTGTCTCCTTTCTACCTCCAGGAATTTGGAAGCAAGTACAGGGGCTAGAGAAAGATTTTATCCCCTTTCCTTCAATCTCAAAATGTCCTGCAGACTCATGACCTCTATTTTCACCTGTTATGAAGAATGACCTTTATATTGTTTCTGTTGTTTGAGGAATGGTAATGAATACTATTACAGTTTTAGCTTTTAATGTTCTCTCATTGATAGATGAAGGTTAACCATCCCCAGTACAAAAATCCAAAATCTGAAATAATCCAAATTCTGAAATTTTGTGTGTCTTGATCTGATACCATAAGTGGAAAATTCTATACCTGATTTCAGCTGACAAGTTGCAGTCAAAACAGGTGGAATAAAAAGTTCACCTAAAATGAATTTCAGCCTACATGTAAAAGATATACATAAACATAAATGAATATTATGTTTAGAGTTGGGCATTATCATATATATATATATATATATATATATATATATGTATATATGTATATATGTATATATATATATGAAAATATTACACAATTCAAAACAAATATCCAACATTTGACAGTCTTTTTCCTAGCATTTAGATTAATGGATACTCAATTTGTATGAGAAAAGTTATGGGCAAAAAGATAGTTAGTCTAATGTAATGATAAACTAGAGACTATCTTAAAGGAACTAACCTGTCTCTTTATGTACATAAAGAAAATGTCCAAATGATTAACTCATTTTAAGCATTATTCTCTGGACTTCTATAAATATATGTGAAGGGGAAAAACACTTTATTGCAAACAATCATTATTCCTCACAAGTCTTTTATTGAGTAATGTATTTATAATTTCCTTTCATTACTTTGGGACACATTTCCATGCATATATCGTAGCAGAACGACATATACGTGCATTGATGCATAGATAAATCGATAGATTAGATAGGTGTTTGACAGCCTGATATATAATAGATAGAGATATAAAAATATGATAGATAAATAGATATACAAATTGTAGATAGATGAGGTGGATCTATAGGTGATAGATGCCGTGAAGTTGAGTGACATTTTTATAAACTTGGTGATATCTTTGAAATATTGAGGGACAAATATACCAGGTAGAGTGGGAATTAAGACACCACTATTTAGCAAGATTTGTGAGACAGCCTTAGCTGACAAAAAGACCTTTAAGAAGAAAAAAGGCACACTTAAAAATGACAGTCATAAAAACACTGACAGTGGTAATTAATACGAACTCATATTCATTCCTCAGCCAGTTTCTTCGAGTTCAGAGATTTGATTTTGCGTCCTAATAGTCTGCTTGGTGTGGCTGTAACAAAATACCAGAGACTAGTTACCTTATAAAGTAAAAAAGGCTTACTTGATTCGTGATGCTGGTGACAGAATGGTACATAAAGCAAGGTGCTTGGGTCCTGGTAGGTACTTCCTGGATGTGTCACAATATCTCAGAGAAACAGAAGAACTAACTGTATGCACTCAGGGATAAATAGTAGGCTGGCCCTGTTATATAACCACCTGGTACTGGGAGAACTACCCCACTCTGAGAGACTATCATTAATCCCTTCCTAATGCCCTCATGACATAATTACTTTGCAATAGATCCCACCTCTTAAATGTCCTACCACTTTTAATCCTCCACACTGGGAAGGAAGCAGCCACCTACAGGAGGTGACACTCTGCCATATCCAAACCATACTATATCCTGGAGCAGATAGCATCAGCTACTAAAATGTAACAAATTTATTCTTACAAGACTCTAAGAGGTATGCACTGTGTTGAACTCTATATATCTAATAAATATTATGTTAGGGAATTTTCCATCATTCAGACAAAATATCTAGGAAAAACAGCTTATTTGAGGAAAGGTTTATTTGGACACATGGTTAAGAGGCTTCGGTCCTTAGTTGGAATCTCTGATGGGAACGGATTAACACCCCTGAAACCTGTTGCTGATGTGGCATGACTCAAAATGAGAAGCACAGTGGCTGCAACACTGGGCTCAAACACAAAAAGATCATGTGCGGCACAGTGTTGATTAGTGTTTTGTTCTGCTATACTTAGAGTTGCTATGAGTCAGATCTGACTTGATGGCACCTAACAACAACAGTATATTGCTTAAGGTTTTATTGCACATAGACGTTGAAACATGTCTTCATCTTAGGCTGGTAGACACAATTGTTATTCCTTTAGGTGATCCACATATCAGATTAAATGCTGAGGAAATCCAAGTAAGACAGATAAAGCTGCCTTTTAATGTTTCCAGAACATTCCACAAACTAGTCCACTCTTTCATGTATGCGTAGGAATTGCTAGATGCACACTATTACACTGAGTCATTTGTAAGCCATGACAGCTGATTCTATTCCCCCAATGCTCCCAACAGTGCGGCTGTCAAGGTAAGATAATTATGGCAGCCGATATTTTTGAAGATTTTCTCTTTATCAGCATTATGTCTACCTTTCTGCCTGAAATACCTAGGTGAACACCTATGAGAGATATGAGAGATGTACTTTGGTCTTACTTGCATGTAGGGAATATCATGAGATAGCCCCAAGGGATAGAGTGGAGGCTTGGTTTGGTTAGAGGCCTATCTAGCCCACCTGGAGGTCTGATCTATGGTCTGAGGCAAGATGGCCCCCAGTGATTTGAATGTTACCCCTGATTGGCTGCACTCAGCCCCTCCCACCACCATATGATTGGCTGACTTGCCATTTTGAGGCCGTTACTATATAAGGGCAGCGCACAGGGCACTCAGAGGCCATTCCTTCATCATCTGAGCCCTGATGTGCCGCAGCACAGTCCTGCTGTCCCATCACCACACTTGCAGGACCAAGAGGCAATACTGCTTGTCCTCACAGAGACCTCTCCATGGCCAGGGAGGAAGAGGCGACCTACTCAGAGGACATCCGGGATGCTGGGACCTGGACAGCCGCCATGGATGCCAGAGCCATGATACTTCTGCTATCCCAATAGGCAGGTTTGAGGGCTTAATTTCCTTACAGGGGCAGTAAAATAAAATCTGTACTGAAGGCATCAGAAATCTGTCCATCCTTGACTCCATCTGCTGCTCCTTGCCATTCCCCCCCCCCCAATATGGGGTCCAGATCCTGGTCAGAGGAGAAGAGTTAGTCTGGCTCCTGGCCATGGGGGGAGGTGTGATCCACACTTGCAGATAAAGAAAAGTGAGACATATACATATTTAACTTACCTGTGACTGTAGTCACCAAGGAGAGCAGCCACATCAGAAAATGCAGGGCATTCTTTGTTCTGGGGAAAAGTGGGTGGGAAATTGTTTTTAAGAGATTCCAAGTGTTTGCGACTCAGTATACCTCATTCTCCCCTTTGAATGTCAGCCTGTCTCGGTTATCTGGGAATGTCTCTTGAGATTGAATGGGGCTGGGATTTAGCTCAGTGGGTAGAGCGCTGCGCTGCAGTCTCTGAGGACCCGAGTTCAATTCCCACCACCGCAAAAATGGGAGAAGGACCTGGCAATCCACTCCCAAGGCAATCCCGGAACAGTGAGCCATGGAAAACCCTATGAGGGTCGCTATGAGTCGGATACGGACTCCACGGCACCTAACAACAACACTTCAGATTGAATAGTTTTAGATATTAGGAAGTCAAGTTTGAAGGATGCTTTCAATCCCAGACCGTGATGTTAAAGGTCCGCATTTGCATTTCCAAACAATTTCCCAGGACTTGCCTGTGAAGGGGAGAATTTAATCCACAGTTAGAAATCTTTTCAATGCAACTGATGATGTCTTAGCTAACTGAAATTGATTTTTAGAACAGCTTTCCCCTAAATGCCATGGTAGATGAATTTTATTGTTCCTGGGCTTTGTTTGTTCCCGCTGAAAGCTAAATACAATTAAAACCAAAATGCATCAAATGCTAGAAGTTAAACCCAGACCTCACAAGTTAATCATAAAACAGATCATCCTTGGTCCCCACATTGCCCCACAGAGGGAAAAGAACATCAAAATAAAACAACTCTAATCCTAAAACATTATTCCCCAGACAGCATGATCATTTCACTAAGACCAGGAGACCAGGCAAAAAGAATGCTGGTCAATTAAATGCAAAAAAAATAATAATAATAATAATTCCACCATTTTATTCAAAGCGTATGTGCTAAGGCTAGTCAAATATATCCAGGTTTAAGGTCTTCAGAAACAAAATAAACAAACAGGTTTTTGTTGTATTTTTCTACGTCTCGCTGACAGGAGACAAAATTAATTGTATAGGTCTTTCCTTAAAAGCCAAGTAGGATACTGGGCTCTCACTCAACCAAAATGAACTTCCCCTGATCTAGCCTATCATCAGAGCTTATGCTTTGGAAAGGTTGTGAATACAGTCAATAACTCAGCTGGCTTCTAGGGTTAGAAAAGCATTACACATATGTGAATTTTGTCAAGGTAGGACATCCAGGATATTTGGGAACCACAAAGGAAGCAGCTGAAAGTCTTCAAAAATTCAAGTGCTTATCACCAATGTGGCCTGCAGCTGTAGCCCTGTGGATTCTGATCCCGTCAGATCTCGGAAGCTAAGCAGGGTCGGGCCTGGTTAGTCCTTGGATGGGAGACCACCTGGGAACACCAGGTGCTGTCGGCTTGGGAGAAGGACCTGGCAACCCACTCCCAAAAATCAATCTGCCATTGAAAACCCTATGAACAGTAGAGAAGCACTGACAATAGTGTTTCACCTGTTGTACAGAGGGTCGCTATGAGTCGGATACTGACTCCACAGCACCTAACAACAACAACAGCATCACCAATGTATGCAGGAGGCTATGACAGTCCTTTCAAATTACATCCATAGCCTAATTGTGACATCCTTTCCTGGAACAATATTATTCTCCTACCATAGGAATAGAACTCACGACGGGCATGAAAATATCTTAATATATATCTTTCCAACCTCAGTGGTGGTGAGGTTTCAGTAAATTATACAGAGGCTCTGATCTTCCATTGGTAGAGCCCTTGCTCCTTGCACTGTGAAGCCCTGGGTTCGATCCTCTGCACTGCAACAATGGGAGAGAAAACATGGCAGTCCACTCTCAAAATAATCTTGAAGCAATCAGCCATTGAAAATCCTATGAATAGCAGAGAGGCACTGGCATAGTGTCAGGCATGGTGCAGGGGCAGGGAGTGGTTTGTTCTGATGTACATCAGGTCACTGTGAGTTGGACCCAACTTGACAATACCTAACAATAACTGCCCTTCAATTCCATAAAATGTGCTTGAAATACTGCAGTCAAAATTAATACTGTTCATCAATAATTAATTCTCAATCTCTACATATCTATGGAGACTACCCATGTCAAGCTACTGGCAATAGGGTGGGATTTGTTGTTGTTGTTGTTGTTGTTAGGTGCCGTCGAGTCGGTATCCGACTCATAGCGACCCTCTGTACCACAGGGAAAACACTATTGTAAGTGCTTCTCTGCTGTTCATAGGGTTTTCAATGGCAGATTGGTTTTTTTTGGGGGGGGAGTTGCCAGGTCCTTCTCCCAAGCCTACAGCTTCTGGTGTTCCCAGGTGGTCTCCCATCCAGGTACTAACCAGGCCCAACCCTGCTTAGCTTCCGAGATCTGACGGGATCGGATGCCACAGGGCTACAGCTGCAGGCAGGGTGGGATTAGGTGCATATTTCTCAGAAATAAAATATATACAATCAAGCTCATGTGGAATTTTCCAGCTCTTTTCCCCTTCTCATAGAACCCCAAGAATACCTCCTGTTTCTAATTGCCAAGTTACAAAAGATGGATGCTTCCTTGTGTGTGTACAGTAGCAACTCTTAATAGTTGTTAAGACCTTGATAGAGTTAGCAATAAGCCTTTTGCTCGCTTAAGGCACTGAGAATTAGTGTAGGAGTTTTATTACTGCAGTATAACCTCATCTATGCTGTATAATAAAATACCAGCCATACTAATCTGTCAGTTTGTGTGTGGGTGTTTTCTTTCTTGCAAGTGAAGGTTTGTAACAGAATACAGAATATAGATAAGAGACAGGGAGAAAGGATTCATAGCTGAAAGTGAGAAAGGGTTAGTCATTAGGACAGAAGAGTTTAACATTTGAACATGCTGTGAAGGGAACATTTGAGTAAATTAAAGAAAGAACTTGCTAAGTGTGTGAGTGGTATACATGTGTCTGGGTCAGCCATTGCGTGTGAAGCCAAAATCAATAAATACACTGACATTATTTCTTATGGGAAACACTGAACTGATGGGCATTCAATCATCCTTCTAGAATGGGTCAGTGCCAAGGTACCTCTATATTTGGAAATCCTGTTTTAGGGTGAGTTAGAGAACAGACACAAGCTGGTATGCCATGGTGATTATTCAGTGGTCTCTCGATCCTTCCATGGAATCTGAGTAAGGGTTTCTAACAACCCCTACTGCATGGGCTCAATCAATCCTTACCTACACATTTTGAAATACGGGTGGCTGGCACTGAGAACTTGACAGATGAGAAAAAGGGTGCTCAGATGAGACCCATCCCCACATTCAGGAAGTGGCCAAGCTGAGGAGTGGAATTTGTAGTTAGGATCTCACTTTCCCCAGCTGTGTCTAATCCACAGACGTTGTTCCAGTGAAGCTCACAGGAAAATGAGGCCATGCCAGATTAGGTTTGCCCTTAAATCCATTGACTGGTGTCTTTATAAGAGGAAAGGGGTAATAGACACAGGAAAGAAGAGCGTTGTAGGATAGTGGAGTGAAACACAGGAGTTATTTAGCTCAAAGTCCATCAACTGCAAGAATTTTCAACAATGACAAGAATCTAAGAAAAGGGGGAAAGAAGAAAATGAAGGAAGGAAGGAAGGAAGGAAGGAAGGAAGGAAGGAAGGACAAAGAGAAAGACAGACAGAATGAGAGAAAGGAAGAAAAAGGAAAGGAGGAAAGGAGGGAGGGAGAAAGAAAAGAAAGAAAGGAAAGAAAGAAAGAAAAGAAGGAAAAAGGGAGAAAGAAAGAGCAAAAGAGAGAAAGAGGAAGAAAAGAGGAAAGACAAAGAAAATTAGTCAATTTTCTGTTGCTATAATGAAATACTTGAGGCTGATTGACTTTGAAAAGACACAAGGTTTGTTTATCTCACCTTTCTGAAGACCCATGTGTGTGGTGGCGGCACCAGCTCAGCGCTGGTGCCAACCTCATGATGAGTGACATCACAATGGCTGTAGCACATGCATCACGCCTCATGGGACAGGAAGTCAAAGAAAGACAGGGGAGTGGTCAGTCAGAACCATCCATTAGAGCCCGCCTCTTAAAGGTGCCAGCACCTCCCAACAGTCCTGTACAAGGGGCTGAACTTCCAATAGTACATGAACACTTCAGGAAGTCACTCACAACACACCTACAGCATAATAAAGGAAGGAAGATGGAAGGAAGGAAGGAAGGAAGGAAGGGGAAAAATGAAAGAAAGAAAGAAAGAAAGAAAGAAAGAAAGAAAGAAAGAAAGAGAAAGAGAAAGAAAAGAAAAGGAAAGGAAGGAGGGAGGGAAAAAGAAAGAAAGAAAGAAAAGAAGGAAGGGAGGGAGGGAGAAAGAAAGAAAGAGAGAAAAGAAAGAAAAGAAGGAAGGAAGTAAGAAAGAGAGAAGGAAGGAAGAAGAAAGAAAGAAAGAAAGAAAGAAAGACAGAAAGAAAAAGAAAGAGAGAGAGAGAGAAAGAAAGGAAGGAAGGAAGAAACAGAGAAGGGAAGGAAGGAAGAATGGAAGAATAGAAGGAATGAAAAAAATGTCACAAGCAACATCTACAATATAATCACAGTCACATGCAATTTAAAGAATATGATCTCTAACCTAGAAGCTATGACCTTTCCTTACCGTGTTCTATACTCATATCTTTAAAAGAAAAGATTAAAAATGCATGTTTGCACTGTCAGGAAAAAGTTGAAAATAGTGGAAAATTTAAATCATAAGGAGAAAAGAACATTTTCCTTGTAACTGAATTGTCTTCAAATTCTTTCAAATGATTCCTTTTTTTCTTTTTTTCTTTTGGTCTGGATCATCCATAAAATTTATAATTGAAGGAGACAAAGTGTTGAAATATTTTTTCTACTTCTAGTGTTTTATCTCATTTTGTGGATTTCTTTCCGCTTTTAATCTGAGTATTGTCCCATTCAATGATTGTGTTTATTCACTTGTGACTTTGAATTAGGCTTTGTTCATTTCTATTTCCCTTTTTACCAATTGTAGAAATATTAGTGCTGCATGTATAAAACACAATTAAATGAGACCAAAGAAAAGCATTGTGGAATTTGCATAATCGTGTGCGTATATTTTTTCAGCAGTTAATCTTGCTCCAGCCCACTGTACAGTAACTGAAGCTAACACAAAAAGGAATAAAATTTCATATTGTAAGGAAGTGAAAGCATGAAACAGAAGTGCACTCATAATGTGGGCAATTTGTTATTCAAAATGCGTTGAATAATATTCTGCCACTGTCTTATGCAACTCATTTCCAAGAAGCTTATTAATCAGTCTCTGTTCTTTGTAAAGAAGTTAAACTTCAAGCACGGTACAATGGGATGATTTCTGTGGGATTGGTTCTTCTCTCCTGGTTGTGGGTTGTTTTGAGGCTTTCTTTAAATCTAATTAAAATCCATAGGTTATAAACTGATTCCTTTATCCACAACTCATTTTCCGAATCAAGAATGAATAGATCTTGCTTAGAAAATTGATAAGAAATTTTAAATAGATCTTTATGGTTATTTTCTCCTGCTAGACGTAGGAGGTTGAAACCAGGGCTTCACCTACGCTAGGAAAGCACTCCTTCACTGGGCTGCACCCCCAGGCCCCTATTTTTGTTATAATGGGAGGCTTAAACCAGAGCCTCACCTACACATAGAAAGTGCTCTGCGACTGAGCTGCACCCCCATCCCCTTTTTAATTTTTTAAATTGAGACAGGTTCTCACTACGTTACACAGCCTACCTCTGGTCTCAAACCTGTGATCCTCCTGCCTCTGCCTCCCAAGGTGTTGTGATTAAATTCACGTGCCACCATCTCATGGTTCTTTTTCTTTTTCATTTTTTATTTTCAGAAAGAGCCTTGCTAAATTGCACAGGCTGCTTCTGGACTCAAACTCACAATCCTTGTGCCTCAAGCCTCCAGAGTCACTGGAATTACAGGAATGCACCACAGCACCCAGGTGATAGATAGCTTTATGATTCTATATTAGACGATCTAATTCAAATTCTGTGAGAGCAGGTACAACATTATATTTTGAATTTATGCAATTTTTCCTCTTACAGTTGCACAGCTAATGTGTGAAGCATAAGACAAGTTTCTAAAAGAGTCTATTATTGGAACAAAAAAAGGACTAGATACTTCATTCAAAAAAATCCTCTAATTACGCCAGGTGCAGTGGTGCATACCTGGAATCCCAGTAACTTGGGAGGCAGAAGCAGGAGGATTGCAAGTTGGAGACCAGAGGCAGTCTGCATAACTTAGCAAGACCCTGTGTCAAAAACCCTGTCTCTAAAAAAAAAAAAAAAAACCAAAAAATGGGCTGAGGGTGCATCTCAGTGGTCCAGAACTTGCAGAGCATGCAGGCACAAGACTCTGGGTTCAACCCCCGTACTGCACATGCACACACACGCAAAAACAAACAAACAAATAAAAAAACCCTCTAATTGCTCATTCTAAAGCATCCACATAATTCACTGGCAATCTCTGGAATTCAGAAATTGCGACACTGTCTGCCATAACTTGGTCCTTCCCTGTCTCACAAAGGTATGTGTTGAACTCTTGGTCCAAAGATACTGGTGGTGTTGGGAAGAGGTGGGACCTTTAGGACCTAATGGGAGAGAAAAGTCAGTGAGGGTGCGACCTTGAAGGGAATACTGAGCATCAAGGTCCTCCTCTCTCTCTCTCTCTCTCTCTCTCTCTCTCTCTGTCTCTGTCTCTCTCTCTCTCTCTGTCTCCATCTCTGCCTTTCTGTCTGTCTCTCTCTCTCCCTCTCCCTCTCTTTCTCTGTCTCTCTTTGTGTGTGTGTCAGCAAATCAAAACCAGCAGTTGAAACAACATTGATATTTGCTCTGTACGAAATTGGTCATTGGGTTGGGTTTCCCTTCAGGAACAAAAAGACCACATCAAAACTAAATCAAGGTCATGGGCACAGCAAAGATTAGGAATTCTGTCAGCTCATAACTCTTAATGTCCCATGTGAACAAACAGTAGTTTTTAAAAATGCAAGGAATAACTAACAATTTTGTAGCTGGGAATATCTGTTCCACAGGATGTCTGGGTCTCAAACCTTTGAGCCCCTGCTATTCCTGCAGTACCAATGGAGGGATTCACTAGCATGCAGAGGGCAGGCTGTAGCTTCCCCAGGACAAAGGCCAGCCCTTGACTGGACCTCTGGCTCTCCTCAAGTTCCGTAATTGCAGCTACCTTTGTCATGATGGTGTGCCCACCTCAATGGCCAGGCACCTCTCCCCTGTAACCTGCAGTTATCCCATCTCTGCGTACTGTTACGTGTCTCATTGGTCTTGGTACCAGTGTGACTCTTGCTAACTGAATGTCTAACAAAGGCAAATTTATAGAATTCTGATTAGTAGCTGCTAGAGCCTAGGGAAGGGTGTTACTACAGAGTGAATATTTAATGAGATGGCAAAAATATTCAGGGGTGTTGAAAATATTCTGGAACTAGATAAGAGTCATTATTGCACAACCCAGATTATACAAAAGCCACTTTGAAAAAGTAAACTCTATTGCATGTGCACAATGTCATTTTTTATTTTTATTAAAAAACAATCATGATGCAGAGAATTCTCATTTAAAAAAAATAGTAGGGCCTAAAATGACTGCTAACATGCTAACTAATTTATCCTACTTAATTTACTAATTTCCTGAGGAAATTATGTAAAATTGCAAATGAGTTTCCCCCCAAATCTGATGCCACAATTTGGTTTTTCCTTATTACCCTGCCATACGTAGACATTAGGGGAAGTGAAAGTTGAGCGAAATGATTGATTAATTAAACTAATGTGGATTGCAAAGAAAACTTCATATTTATATTAGTATCTCCCTTCGTGGCCAGCTAATGTGATTTGGATACCAGCCCATTTACCCGTGAAGGAGCCTTATAATTATAGAAGCCAATAAAAGGCAAATTGATTGATAAATGAATTTCAGTAATTAAATGAAGGGAGAAATTACAGGGTCAATAGACAGGTGGCATTGGTCCTCATTACATTTGTAGCCAATAAGTCTTCATATAACCAGAGGACAACGTAGAGTCCTTGCATACTCAGATGGTGCCATGAAGAAAAATCTTCAGAAATATTTTCAAAAGGCACATGCCATGACTTTCTTGCTTCCTCCTACATAATGCAGAATGCAAAAGAAATGGCGAAGATCGACTCTCCTCTGAGGAGGCAACTCTTCCCCAGTCCTCTCTTGAATGCCTTCCAGACTGGGGGGCTCATTTTCCAGCATGATATTTAAGAGTGCTTCTCTGCTATTCATAGGGCTTATGGCTATGATTACACTACTCAGATTATACAAAAGCCACTTTGAAAAAGTAAACTTTTCTATAATGACTAATGGATATCTACACACACACACAAGACATGCAAGCAGAAGAGGAACCATTGTTGGAAAAGAAGGGGTCAGAGCTGGGGACGGGGGTCAGGACAGTCATGGGAAAGGTGAACATGAGTAATGTACAATGATATGCATGTATGGAAAAAGCATAATGAAACCCATCAAGTTGTACACTAACAAATTCATTAATTACTTTGATTACAAGCAAACTTGGAGATCTATTTCTGAGACTTAGCTTATTCTGTATAATACCAACAAGCAAAGACTGTTAATGGGCTACATAGTGTTTCACTCAGCGACAGACCACACATGCAACAATGGTTATATAAGAACACATCACGTGGTGACCCTGCAGCCATCTTGGTTTGCAGCAACACTGTAGCACCTTGCTTTAGAGTCACATTATAGCAATTTGGTCTGTAGTAATACTATAGCATCTTGGTCTGCAACAATGTTGTAACATCTTGGCCTGTGGTAACACTGTAGCATCTTGGCTTAGAGTAACACTGTAGCATCTTGGTCTGCGGTAACATTGTAGCATCTTGTAGTGCATATAACATTTTAGCCATCTTGGATTGCATGGCCTACTGTGATATTCATACACTGATGAAGCCCCTCATGATATTTTTCTCAGAAGACAGCACCTGTGTAAAGCCACGCACTTAAGAGTTTCATATTGCATGACATCTAAAAAAATAAGCATGACGTACTTGAGCAATTGTTGTTAGGTGCCATCATGTTGGGTCCTACTCATAGCGATCCTCATAGGGATTTCTTTTTCTTTCTTTCTTTTTTTTTTTTTTTTTTTGGTACTGGGGATTGAACCCAAGGACTTGCGCTTGCATGCCCTGCAAGTGCTGGAACACTGAGCTGCATCCCCAACCCATTTTTTTTTTTTTTTAATTTTTGAGACAGGGTCTTGCTAATTTACACAGACATCTTCTGGTCTCGAACTTGTGGTCCTCCTGCCTCCACCTCCTGAGCTGCTGGGATTACAGGTGTGCGCCACCACGCCCAGCCCTTATAGGGTTTTCAATGCCTGAGAGTTGGGGGAGTGTTTTGAGGAGTGGGTTGCCACATCCTTCTCCCAATTTGTTCTCCCAATTACAGAACCCTCAAGTAATTTTTTTTTTCTTAAACTAAACTCTTATGTACTCAGTGTTTAATAAATTAGTCAGGATCTCTATCAAGGCACCTAAGTCTGATTATTCCTTCTTGTTTGTATTAAATTATGGACTGCTTCTATGGCAAATGTTGTTGTTGGATGCCATCAAGTTGGGTCTGACTCATAGAGACCCTCATGGGGTTTTCAATGGCCGATTTTTCCTGGATTGCTTTGAGACTGCCATATCCTTCTCCTGTTTTTGTGGTACTGGAAATCCAACTCAAGTCCTCAGAAAGTAGGGAGCAGTGCTCTACCCATTGAGCTAAACCTCAGCTTATGAAAAATATATAAATAATAATTTGGGCAACAAAAGAAACCAGTAGCTGGGTATATCTTAATACAATTGAAATTCAGTATTACTTTTTGAAAGATGCATGCTTAAATACTTACAGCAAAGCATTTTAATTTGGAATGAATACTACTGAGGGAAAAATTTAGACATACTGCTTATTTTTTGGCTCTTAACATACATCTTAATTTGAAGTAATGTAGGATAGAAGCTCATATTTCACTTTACAGCTATGAACATTATCGGAGAACCTAGGGAATTTCTTTTATAATATATACTTAAACTATGTCCTCTCCTATTTTTCAAAAGCACAGCAAGATAATGTTCATGACTAAATCCAGCTGAATTGGATGTCATTATGAATGCATCCATTGTAGGAAAATCTCTCTTTTTCAGGTGCCAAAGAATAAAAGTACAAGGTGAAGCTGATATCTTTGATGTAGCATTTTGGTTTCAGCACACGCTGTTTTTTCGTGGGTTCATCCCAGGAAGATCTGCATTTCTTTCTTGCATTATTGTAAAACTGAGTATCAAACACTGGCTCTAATTTTTAAATTATAACTCTTATTTATTTATTTTTAAAATTTTTATTGATTTCTGACTGACACATAGCATAAAAATTGTGGATACTTATGGTGTACTGTGTGACAGTCTAATGCATGTATACATATATATAGTGTATATATGTGTATATATATATGTATATGTATATACATATATGGGCTGGGATTTATCTCAGTTGGTAGAGCACTGTGCTGCAGTCTCTGAGGTCCCGAGTTCGATTCCCAGCACCACAAAAATGGGAGAAGGACCTGGCAATCCACTCCCAAGGCAATCCTGAAACAGTCAGCCATTGAAAACCCTATGAGGGTCGCTATGAGTCAGATACCGACTCGATGGCACCTAACAACAACATATACATATATATACAGTATATATACATATATACATATATGTATATGTACATATACATATATGTACATGTACATATATACATATATGTATATACAGTATACATATACATATATATATATACAGTATATATACATATATACATATATGTATATACTGTATGTATATGTTGTTGTTGTTGTTAGGTGCCTTCAAGTCGGTATCCAACTCATAGCGACCCTCTGTACAACAGGGGAAACACTATTGCCAGTGTTTCTCTACTGTTCATAGGGTTTTCAATGGCAGATTGATTTTTGGGAGGGGGTTGCTAGGTCCTTCTCCCAAGCCTACAGCTTCTGGTGTTCCCAGGCGGTCTCCCATCCATCCTGCTTAACTTCCAAGATCTGACGAGATTGGATGCCACAGTGCTACCACTGCAGGCACCGTATGTATAAACATATATGTATAGACTGTATACATACACATATATACAATATATACACACATATACATATACATATATGTATAGACTGTATACTTATACATATACACATATATACAGTATGTACACATATATAAATATACATATATGTATATGCTGTATACTTATACATATATACATATATACAGTATATACACATATATACATATATGTGTACACTGTATGTATAGACATATGTATATACTGTATACATATGCATATATACATATATACATCCATACACACATATATATATAAAATGGTATATTATAAAGTTTACATGAGATTAAACATATCTACCTCTGAAAACATTTATTGATTCTGTCTGGTGAAATCACGACAAATGTTCTCTCCCATGAGAAAGTCTAAGTGTGTTGATGTCGTCTGTTCTTTCTCTACTGTGCAATAGCCCACCATGCCTTCTTGCTCCTAATTGTGATTTAGCACCAAGAGATCAAACTTTCCCCACCCCATCCTTTCCCCTCCTCTCTCCAGATTCTGCAACCTCTCCCCCAGACCATACTAAATAAGTGTTTTCTCTTCCTTTGTTATAGCATTCAGATATTGCTCCGTTGCAGAATGTTAGAATTACAGATGAACGTAGTCGGAACACCACCACCAAATAAATAAATAGGCATGTTCCATGTCTCAGAACACAAGAGTCGACCATTAGAACACATCAGGACTGCAGGCTTGTGTAGTTAATTTTCCCTGGGCCTGCTCTCTGTGATCATTAGCCAACTTTGTCACTTTTTTCAGGATTCTTTTATTCTTGTCCTTATTTCCTATACAAGAGAGTGTAATGACTATTTAGATAGTACTCACATTGTGTCACATATTACAAGTAATCGAGAGATAATTTAGAGCTGGGTGTGGTGGCACCCACCTGTCATCCCAGCGACTCGGGAGGCTGAGGCAGGAGGATTACAAATTCGAGGCCAGAGGCAGCCTGCATAACTTAGTAAGACCTTGATCCAGAATAAAAAATAAAGAATAGGCTTGGAGTGGCTCTCAGTGCTAGAGCGCTTACAAAGTACGTGTGAGGCCGTGGATTCAACACTCCAGTCTCCCTTAAAAATAGAGATAAAGTATGCAAGAAGATAGGCACTGGTGGTATGCAGATCCTAATACATTTCATACAAAGGACTTGAATATCCATGTTTTTGTGAATCCAAGGGGATTTCTTGACCCAATCTCACGCGGATATTGAGAAATGGCTATATTAACTAAAAACTGTAATAACAAATTCAAAAGCATAAATAATGTTATTACCTGAAGTATTTCAATGGCAACTAGAATTGTTTTTTAAAAACCCAAAAACATCTTACCTTTTTTGACATAGTAAAAGAAAACTAAAATTAATAATGCTAAGTCTGATCAGCTTGAGTGGAAAAATAAAGTATTGGAATTTATCCATAAGATGTTATAGGTGTGGGGATATGGGGGCTTTGTTTCCATTGTTGCTTTGTATTTATTTATAGTGCATTACACAACACATTTCTTTCCAGTGCTGAAAATGAAAATGAAAAGTAATTATTTAGGCCTGTACAAATCATAGGTCATTCACCTGTCTGATTTTCTGCACAGCAAAGCCAGTTGCCCATTTGGCAACTTACATTAGGAGATTAAAACATGCATGTGTGCATGCAGTTGTGAAGGGAAAGACAGCTACCAGATTATAGGAAATGATTGTTGTTTTGCTCTGGTAGCTGTGAGACTGTTTCCCAGTTTTCTACCCCATGTGGTGGCCCGATCTCATTGAACTTGTGACGTCTTTTCCCCTTAAGCTAGGACATGAGTGGTGGTGCCTGAGTCACTTGGAAACTTAAGGCAGAATGTTTGCTGGAAACATTAAGTTTTTCAATAAATACATGGGAACAAAAGTGCAATCATCATCATCATTCTCGCCAGTGAAGACATTGTCACCATGACCATATGCATGATGACCATCACCACCATCATCATCGCCATCACCATCACCATCACCATCCCCACACCATCACCACCATGTCCATCATCATCATCATCATCATCATCACCATCACCACCATCACCAACACCATCACCACCATGTCCATCATCATCATCATCATCATCACCATCACCACCATCACCAACACCATCACCACCATGTCCATCATCATCATCATCATCATCACCATCACCACCATCACCAACACCATCACCACCATGTCCATCATCATCATCATCATCATCATCATCATCATCACCATCACCACCATCACCAACACCATCACCACCATGTCCATCATCATCATCATCTCCATCACCACCATTGCCATCCACCATCACCATCATCATCACCATCACCATCTGCATCACCATCACAACCATCATCATCATCATCATCATCATCATCATTATAATCATTACCACCATCATCACCATCATCACCATCATCATCATCATAATCATTACTGCCATCACCACCATCTCCATCGTCATCACCATCACCATCACCACCATCATCACCACCATCTCCATTATCATCACCATTATCGCCATCACCATCACCATCACCATCGACATCACCATCATCACCACCACCATCTCCATCATCATCACCATTATCGCCATCACCATCACCATCACCATCGACATCACCATCATCGCCACCATCACCATCATCTCCATCACCTTCACATCACCACAACCATCATCATCATGACCACCACCATCACCAGCATCACCACCTTGACTATCATCATGATCACTATCACCACCATCTCCATTGTCATCATCATCACCAACACCATCATCACTACCACCATCACCACCATCTCCATTGTCATCATCAGCACCATCACCATCATCTCCATCACCATCACCACCATCGCCATCACCATCACCATCTGCATCACCATCACAACCGTCACCACCACCATCATTGTCATTATAATCATTACCACCATCACCAACACCATCATTATCTTCATCACCATCATCACCATCACCATCACCATCATCTCCATCACCATCATCACCATCACCATTACCATCTCCATCACCATCACCAACATCATCACCATCACCACCATCACCACCATCATTACCATCATCAGCAGCATCATAACCACCACCATCACCATTATCACTACCATCACTGTCATCATCATCACCACCACAACCATCATCATCGACATCATCATCACCACCATCATCATCACCATGACCTCCATCACCTTCACCATCACCATCACCACCATCCCCATCATCCCCATCATCCTCACCACCATCACCACCATCATCACCATCACCACCATGATCACCACAATCATCATCAACACCATAACCATCATCCCCATCATCACCACCATCACTACCATGATCACCACAATCATCAACACTATCACCATCATCATCACTATGGCCATTACCATCACTATCACCATCACCATTATCATCACCATCACCATCACCATCTCCATCATCATCACCACCATCACCATCATCATCATCATCACACGACCATCACCACCACCACCACCATCACCATCACCACCATCACCACCATCATCACTATTGCCATTACCCTCACCATCACCACCATGATCACCATAAACATCATCAATGCTATCACCATCATCATCACCATTACCATCATCATCATCACCACCATCACCACCATCATCAATATTGCCATTACCATCACCATCACCATCACCACCATCACCACCATCACCATCACCACCATGATCACCACAATCATCATCACCACCATCACCACCATCACCATCACCACCATGATCACCACAATCATCATCAACACCATCACCACCATCACCACCATCACCATCACCACCATGATCACCACAATCATCATCAACACTATCACCATCATCATCATCATTACCACCATCATCATCACCACCATCACCACCATCATCACTATTGCCATTACCATCACCATCACCATCACCATCTCCATCATTACCATCACCACCATCATCACCATCACCACCATCACAGATGAAGATGGCTTGTTCTGTACAAAGAAAATTCAAAAGCAAATGTGGTCGAGGGCCACTGGCATACCTCACTCAGTAAGAGGACATGAGCTCCTGGCTGAAGAAGGAGTTGACTCTACTTTCAAACTCTCTTTAGCAATGAACATTTATCAAGTATTTAACATATTTTAAGTCTGGTGGTGCAAAAGTGGACCAAAAAATGGGCACACGGATCCTTGACCTGCAGGACTTTATAAACACACTTCACATTTTTCTACATTTATTTTATGCTGTATTCTCTGGGCGAATATTAGGTTTTGGTCTGCTCTAAAACTTACAAGAAACGGTCTGTGGAAATGCCATCTTTTCATTTTGCAAATCTGCTTGCCGGTATACCAGGAGTTGCCTGTACCCAGCGTAGTGTAGTTTCACTGCCAAGAAATGACTCTTCACACTGGGTAATTAGATTAGGACCAGCGGGCTGAAAGATAAAGGCCAACTGATTCCTGGGGCAGAAAAGTATACTTCCTTTCTACCAACTGAAGATTTTCCAGCCGAAATAACCTGGAGGGAAATCCATTGCAAGGCAAGAGATTCATCAACCCTGTAAAACATAATTAGAACGTGAAGTCTTTCCCCACAAAGGGAGTTCTAAAAGGGCACAGAGAACGCCATGACAGAGCATCTGATCTGAGGATTAATGGATGAATTCAGCAACTGTCATACTTAACACCTTCCGAGTTTGCTACAGGGAGTGAGCAGGAAATTATGCAATTAATGATAAATGGAGATAATGTGAGTTTCTGAGAGTGCTCTGAATTGTTTGGTTCCATTTTAAAATGTATGGATAAGTCAGTGTTTAGTACTCTCTCGAGGCAACATCCCATTATATCCTGCGATATTTATATACTCAGAGTAACATATGCAAAAAAGAGCAAACTGTGGTCCTCACCAGGGAGGGATTTGAATACGCCACTCACAGGCCCAGCCAAAACATTGCAAGGCATATGGTGACCTAGAATAATTATTCATTCTCTACCTGAAATCCAAATGGTGGTAAATTCTCTGCATTTTATTAGCTAAATCTGCAAATCCTATCTCTAGTGGATCCTGGAGCAATGGTCTGGAGAAGTTTTTGCTTGCTAAGGCTGAGAACAGGTAGAAGGCCTGCTACTAACATATATCTGTCAGGTGCTGAGGGGCCTGATAAACATCCCACAATGCAGTGGACAGAGCTATGGCACAGTGAAAAATGGTTCAGTTCTAAACTATCAGGATTTTTCATATCAGAACCCTCGACCGCCCATATTCTCCAGTCCATAGGAGACTGTAAATGGAGTAATCCAAACATCAACACTTACCGTTCCCATTTGATTCCAAGACTAACCCAGTAGCAAGTCAACATCATTTTACCCCCAAATACTTGAGATATATATCTGATGATTTTGTCTTTTTTCTTCATTGTCCTTGTTGTTAATTGCCGTTGAATTGGTGTCCAACTCATAGTGGCCCTATGTACAACGGGTGAAACACTATTGTCAGTGCTTCTCTGCTGTTCATAGGGTTTTCAATTGCAGATTGATTATTGGGAGCAGGTTGCCAGGTCCTTCTCCCAAGCCTACAGCACCTGGTGTTCCCAGGCAGTCTCCCATCCAAGGACTAACCAGGACCGACCCTGCTTAGCTTCCTAGATCTGACTGGATTGGATGCCACAGTGCTATGGCTGCAGGTATACTTGAAGGGAGAATTGTTAATTCTTTCATGTGCATAGAAACTGTAAGACACATATCAAGATATAACTCTAAGATTTAAAAATTTCCAGAGAAAAGTAAAAACTTATGTGAGTCCATTCCTTTTAAAACCTAGAAAAGATAAACTGCATAGAAAATCAGAAAGCAAAAACACATTAGTGGTTTCCAGGGGTTGAGGGGGCAGAAAGTAAACCAATACCAACAAGACTCAAAAAAAGAATATTTTAAAGCAATGGAAGAATGACATATTTTGATGGTCTAGCTTATTAGCCATGTGTAAACGGTTGTAAATTTCATCAAGTGGTTCAGGCTAAGAAAGTGCATTTTAGGTGGGCATGTCTATAAATTTAGCACTCTGGAGACTGAGGCAGGAGGATCATGATTTTGAAGCCGGCCTGGGCTACACAGTGAAACCTTGTCTTAAAAAACAAAAGAGAGAGAGAAAGAGAGAGAAAAGGAAAGAGGAAAGAGAGAGAGAGAGAAAGAAAGAGAGAGAGAATATGCATTTTATTAGATGTGAGTTAGGCTTTAACTAAGTGGAATTTTTTGAAGGAAGTGTTAAAATATCGTTTGATGTCTATGAAGAATACTTGTGAAAGGTAATGTAGGAAAAGTGGTTCAGTCATAGATAAATAAATGAGTTGCCAGTTGATTAATGAAATACCCTGTATTCTGGAATGTAACCCACACCCTTCCACCAGTTTTAGAGGGAAAGACAATCAGAGACAGGTTAGAATCGCACGCGGATTGGATTCCCAAGAGCTTTTACACAGAAATCCAATCCATGTGTTTTTCCAGCCCACATGTGACTTTGCAGCTCTCTAAAACTGTCAAAAGGGTATAAGTTGGATTCAAGAATCTCCAACAAATAAACAAACAAATAAATAAATAATTAAGTTAAGAAATTGAATCACATACTTAATTGTTCCAGAAGAACAGATGTTGCCAATTCAAAGAAACAACCGTATGAAATGAGACCTCAATCTCATGGTGCAATTTGTTGTTATGAACCCTTTCATAAGCAGCAAATAATAAACACATTTCTTTGCTTTCAAAGGAAAAAAATAATATGAGATAAAAAGAAAAACAGTCTACCTGGGGTTCCCATTAACTTTCTTTTTCCATTTTCTTTGCATTTATGAAAGAAAGAAAGAAAGAAAACTATGGATATGACATAGTTAAAGCTGGAGACCAAGAAAGAATTCCCATTTGGATGAAATGGCTCTAGTGTTACAGCCTCCATTGAAGACTGTCTCTTTAAGACATTGAGGGTAAAATCCAACCTTATAAAGGATATTGAGAGAGTAGGCAACTTAGAAAACTGATATCACAACCTAAGTGCATGTGGAGTGAAGTCTTGGTTGGGAGATAAGCACGCATTATTCAGTCAATGAACGGAAAAGTATTGAAGCCAGCCGTGCCAACTTGTAATGGAATTATCTACTCAACTGAGGAGTAAAAAATATTTTTAAAGAGTTGTTTATCTCAGAAGATGTACAAATAGCCAAGAAGCAAAGGAGACATATGATCTGTATCATTCATTATTAGAGAAATGCAAATTAAAGCCACATTTACACATTACTTCACACCTACTATGTTGATGTTACCCAAAAAACCAAAATATAATAAGTTTTGGCAAGGATATGGAGAAAAGGGAACTGTGGCACACAAATGGAATGTAAATTGGTGCAGACGTTATGGAAAACAGTATGGAAGTTCCTCCAAAATTTTAAAATAGAACTACAATACAACCCAGTAATCCCACTTTTAAGTGTGTGTGGAATAAAATAGGCATAAGTTTGTCAAAGAGTTGCCTATATTGCAATGTTCTTTGTAGTATTATTTATGATAGTTAAGATATGAAATTAGCCTAAGTGGCCATAAAAAGGTGAAAGGATAGATAAATGGGGATATTGGAAAAAATGGAATATTACTCAGCCTTGAAAGACCTTAGCAATGTTGCAAACAAGAAGTTGACTAGAGCTGTGTTCTTATCCAGTGGTCTATCTAGGGAGGAGTCCTCTTCAAGCTCTTTCAAGTTGTTGACAGAATTCCTTGTGTTTTATACATGGAATACAAGACAGCTCATACCTTCAAAGATAACCGGGAGAACAAAGCTAAAAGAGTCTCCTAGTAAGAGTCTTGTGCTGGGATTTAGCTCAGTTGGTAGAGTGCTGCTCTGCAGTCTCTGAGGTCCCAAGTTCGATTCCCAGCACCACAAAATGGGAGAAGGACGTGGCAACCCACTCCCAAGGCAATCCTGAAACAGTCTGCCATTGAAAACCATATGAGGGTCGCTATGAATTGGACTCGACTCAATGGCACCTAACAACAACAGTAAGAGTCTTGTCTGCAGCCACAGTTCCCTGGCACCCTATCCCATCAGATCTCAGAAACTAAGCAGAGTCAGGCCTGAATAGTTCTTGAATGGGAGACCTGGGAATACTGGGTGCTGTAGACTTGGGAGAAGGATGTGGCAGCCCACTCCCAAAAATCAATCCGCCACTGAAAACCCTACAAATAGCCCAGATGCACTGACAATAGTGCCAGGCATAGCACAGGGTCAGAGGTGTTTCATCTGTTGTAAATAGGGTCGCTATGAATCAAACCCAACTCCATGGCACCAAACAACAACAAGAAAGTAAAAGCCTTAAAAAATATAATCATAATAACAGACTCTTCACCATTACCAGTTTCCATTGGCAAACATCAAGTCCCAAATTCTACCCAGGGTCAAGTGGAGGAGTTTATGTAAATCTGTGGACTCCCACAAGTAGGTAACAAAGAAATCATTTTAAAATTTGTCCTGTACCATCTCCCAGGCACATGTTAATTGTCCCAAAGGAAAATCAACTCTGGTTCTAAAGCATTCTCTTGGGAAATCCTCCTACATCCCCAGGATCCAACTTTGCAAATATCAGACTGCCTTCTTTTCAAATTCTGGTAGGACTTTTCATCCAGGATTCCATTTTAGAGGGGATTTGGGGACCTATGTTTTCTTCAAACAAGATCTTTGGCACTCTGAGTTTACACAACCATTGTCACATCTCACAACTCACTGCGTCTTTTACACTTCAAGAATATTCACGAATTCAACAGGACTGCCCGCCTCTCATCTACAGGCTCTGAGGCTGTTGAATTTGTTTCTTGGGCACGTACCAAAACTCTGGCCTGTATGGCTTCAACATATGGTTTAAAGCTTGCTTTCAGGCATCCTCTTTGCAGTTTAATCTCTGTTGATCTGTATTGCTTTGCTTTATAATGTAAAGTGCCTCTGGATGTGAGTCAAAGAAACTTGCACTAAAATATCATTATCGGATCCGATGGTCATAAATAACAACAGAGAGCCAATGTGTGTTCTGGCTTACGGTCTGGCTGAGCCCCAGGATCGAAAGCCTTATGAAACCAAAGAAGTTAAATCATAGCCCAATGCTGCCATTGTACCCAATGACATTTTCTCGGACAGCTACATGGAAAGAAGAATGGAAACTCCCATTCCGTTCTATTCCATTCTAAATTCTTCCTGAACATTTCACCCTCACCTTCACTCTATCACCAAATACTTGAAAAATCTCCCCATTACCTGGAATACGTATAATTTATCTGCTCTCCTTTGCTGAAGAAGAAGAAGATAAAAATCCTCATCTTGCCCTTGAAGGTAATCTTCTCTCTTCATCTTTCCACCCGTGCAACAAGGTCCTCATTAATAAGACATCCTGCAGCGGGATGAAACAACATCTCCATTTTCTTGGCAAGGAAAACCCGTCACGTTGACAGACTGGGTAACCCTCTCATAATTTGATACTCCAATCAGCTCTAGCGCAGGTATTTTATGACCCCGGTGTGGCGGGTTCTGCCACAGGAGCTGTGATTTAATGCAACAGCCTCTGCTGAGAGGCTAGAGGAAAAACAGCTTCACCATAAAGAAAAATAAAGTGAAGTCAAGGTCCATCTGCCATGCCCCAGGAAGGAGATGCTCAACAAATATACTCAGGAATTGAATGTGCAGATATTCACAGGACGGCTCAGAATGCCCCTGGACATTTCCAAGAATGATGGTTCTAACCCAACCCTTGAGCTGTGTCTCAAAATCAGGAAGACTGTCATATTCTCACTTTAGAGCACGCCTCCAAAAATAATTAATGAGACTGAGAAAAATCAATCTAGCAATAACATTTTAGTTATCAAATCTTTAGGCATCTTAGTCCAATTAACTAACAAAAGCCAAGGAAATAATTTGATGAGAGCTAAGGTCAGTCGTTTCCATACAAGAAAATAATGGAACTCTGGAATTTGAATGTGGATATTGTTCTGATAAGCCTGCAGCCACAGCTCTGTGGCCTCTGATCCCATCAGATCTTGGAAGCTAAACAGGGTCGGAACTGGTTAGTACTCGGATGGGAGACCACCTGGGAATACCAGGTGCTGTAGCCTTGGGAGACAGACCCGGCAACCCACTCCCAAAAATCAATCCACCATTGAAAACCCTATGAATACCAGAGAAGCACTGACAATAGTGTTTCACCTGTTGTACATAGGGTCACTGTGAGTTGGACACTAACTTGAAGGTACTAAAAACAGCAACAATTGTTGTTATAATTTATTTACTCCAATTAACCATTACTCATGCGTCGTGTCTGGAAAGGCAAAAAAGACCTTGAATTTACTTTAGGACCAATAAGGAAAGTATGAAGGTTAACAACAGATTGTACTACCACTTAAGAACAGAAGGGTGTTGCCCTGAAATGCAAGGAACTATTTCTCACTTAGTAGTGTTTGATTTTAAGTGAGCCTTAGGAGGTACATTATCTAGATAAATGGAGCTGAACCTAGTTTTTTGTTTTTGTTTTTGTTTTGTTTTGTTTTGTCAAGATTTGTATGTCATCGTCTATCAAGCATCCTATTTTTATGCCATTCAGTACTGATCCACAGTGAAATGACTTCTTCGGGCAGGATGAGAGACTGTTAGACTTGTGGAATGGCTAAGGCGCTGTATGCTTTGGATCTGAAATGTCCCACAAAAGGCTGCTGTGTGGAAGGCTTGGTCCAAGTACAGCTGTGTTCAGAGACGGGGCCTTTGGGAGGTGATGGAATCAGGAGGCTCCGGCCTCATCCATGGGTCAACCCATGGATGGATTCATAGACCTACTGGAACAGGGTGGAAACCTCAGTAGGTGGAGCCTGGTTGGAAGGATTAGGTCGCTGAGGGGTAACCTTGAAGGGCGTGTTTTACAGCCCTGTCTCTCCTTGCTCTCTGGAAACCTTGAATTGAACGTCACTCTTCCACATCATGCTCCAGCCAACGTGATGTGCCACCCTATCAGAAGCCTAAAAAGCCACAGCCTCAGGCCACCATAGATGGAGCCCTCTGAAACCATGCACTGAAATCAACCTTTCCTTCATGATGTTGATTTTTGCCCCAGGTATTTATTCACAGAAGCACAAAGCTGTCGAAAACAGAGACCTTGGAGGAAATACAGAAAATTGGACAACCATCCCATGTCATGAAATTATGCCCTTTGGCCCCGAGTGTGTTTGCTGTGGGGATGCAGCCAGTTTCTGGATGCATCTGGTACACAGGGGCTGGGATTTCGCTCAGTTGGTAGAGCACTGCTCTGCAGTCTCTGAGGTCCCAAGTTCAATTCCCAGCACCACAGAAATGGGAGAAGGACCTGGCAACCCACTCCCAAGGCAATCCCGAAACAGTCAGCCATTGAAAACCCTATGACGGTCGCTATGAGTTGGATACTGACTCGATGGCACCTAACAACAACAAGTGGTACACAGAAAGAAGTGACCAGAACAGGGATTTTGAAACATATCTTCTTTATGAGAAGAAAAATCACTGACTCTAATGCCTCTGCCGGGGCTGGGATTTAGCTCAGTTGGTAGAGCGCTGCGCTGCAGTCTCTGAGGTCCCGAGTTCAATTCCCAGCACTGCAAAAATGGGAGAAGGACCTGGCAATCCACTCCCAAGGCAATCCCGAAACAGTCAGCCATTGAAAACCCTGTGAGGGTCGCTATGAGTTGGATACCGACTCGACGGCAGCTAACAATGCTTCGGCCAGTGGAAGGAGGTTTTCTCCACAGTGAAATGTCTGAGGCTCTGCTTTTTCTGGAGATTCGTGAGTGGGTTTTAGGAAACCCTGAGGTTGAACGGGTAACAGAAATGTGTGTGTGTGTGTGTGTGTGTGTGTGTGTGCGTGTGTGTGTGTTTGTGTGTGAGAGAGACAGAGACAGAGAGAGACAGAGAGAAAGAGAGACAGAGACAGAGAGAGACAGAGAGAGAGACAGAGACAGAGACAGAAGGAGAAACAGAAAGAGAGAGAGAAAGAGAAAGAGAGACAGAGATAGAAAGAGTGGGAGAGAGAGAGAGAGGGATTTGGTTTAGATGGGATAATTGCTTGCAAAGTACCACTGAAGCATCTTTATTCAAAATCTATCAGGTTCAAATGCCTACTGCTTCAGGGTGAGGCTTATTGGTAAAATGAAGCTCAGAGGAAAACCAACCCTTTCTTATCAATTTTGCATGGAACATGTTGTTGTTGTTGTTGTTAGGTGCCATCAAGTCGGTATCTGACTCATAGCGAACCTCATAGGGTTTTCAATGGCTGGCTGTTTTGGGATTGCCTTGGGAGTGGATTGCCACGTCCTTCTCCCATTTTTGCGGTGCTGGGAATCGAACTCAGGACCTCAGAGACTGCAGCACAGCGCTCTACCAACTGAGCTAAATCCCAGCCCCCGCATGGAACATAGCACTGCTTTATCAAGTTGAGGTTTCCAATGATGTCAGCAGAATTTTATGTCACTCCAGGGTAATAAGGAAATCCCCGGTTGTGGCAGGGGTCAATGGAAGCCCGTCTGGACACAGCTTTGAGTCACTGGCCCCCACAAGGAATTTTTCTTGTAGAGAAATCTTTGGCATCTCACAAACAATTAATACATTCACCCCTTTGAGATATCCCCTTTGAACTTCTGGGGAAGTGAAAGAAAGCTTGGGTATGAATAGATATCTTGAGAGAAGCTATGGGACATGGTTAAGGAAATGTAATTTGTCTTCCAGGTCCCATGGTGCTCACCTGTGGAGCCTGAGGTGGGAGGATTGTGAGTTTGAGGCCAGAGGCAGCCTGTGCAACTTAGTGAGACCCTGTCTCAAATGAAACAGAAAAAGGGGCCAGTGGTGCAGCTCAATGGTAGAGCACTTGGCTAGCATGTATGAGGGCCTGGGTTCAACCCTCAGTACTGAAAAAAAAGTAATTTATTATGAACAGCAGGAATCCAAGGGCTGGGATTTAGCTCAGTTGGTAGAGCGCCACTCTGCAGTATCTGAGGTCCTGAGTTCGATTTCCAGCACCGCAAAAATGGGAGAAGGACCTGGCAATCCACTCCCAAGGCAATCCCGAAACAGTCAGCCATTGAAAACCCTATAAGGGTTGCTATGAGTCGGACATGACTCGATGGCACCTAACAACAACAACAGCAAGCAGGAATCCAAAGTAAGCTCATTTTGGTAGATCCAGGAAAATTTGGCTGGTTTTAATTGGAAGAACTCTTTCCCTGAGAAACACAGTATACATGGTGATTGGAAAAAAAGAAATAATTCTCTTCACTCACAGCTCCAACTTGTTTTTGGGTCTTGATGAGTAGATTGCATTAAATCAGGGAGTTTCAATGTAGAGTCAATAATGTGCATGCATAACATTCCTAAGATTCTTGTTTACGTAAAAATGTGCTTTTCTCTTGAGGCAGGTGAGGATAAAAGTTCCCATATCAAGCACATCACCACTAATATGCAGTAAGCACTAGAATTTTCAGTGTGCTTAACACACAAATTTCCCACTGGCACCAAGAAAATAAGAGTACGTTCTGGAGACACCTGGTTGTGGAAGAAACTCAGACCAACAAGGTAGCTTCAATGATTGGAACATCATTCCTTCAGTTGGCTTTGTAGATTCCACTACCTCAATACAACAAAACAGTAAGATTTGCCCTCAAGAATCAACATCAACAAAAGAAAAATCATTACAACTGGGTCAGTATGCAACTTCATGATAAATGGAGAAAAGATTGAGGTCGACAAAGATTTTGCATGGCTTGGCTCTACAATCAACACCCATGGAAGCGGCAGTCAAGAAATCAAAAGATGCATTGCTTTGGGAAAAGCTGTTGCAAAAGGTCTCTTTAAAGTGTTGAAAAGTAGAGATGTCCCATTGAAGATGAAGGTGCGCCTGACTCAGGCCATGGTATTTTCAATCATATCATATGATTGTGAAAGCTGGACATTGAACAAGGGAGACAGGAGAGGAATTGATCCTTTTGAATTGTGGTGCTGGAGATGTCTATTGAGTATACAATGGACTGCCAAAAGAACCAACAGATCTGTCCTAGAAGTGCAACCAAAGTGCTCCTTGGAAACAAGGATGGCTAGACTGCATCTTATGTATTTTGGACATGTAGTCAGGAGAGAACAATCCCTGGAGAAGGACATCATGTTTGGGAGAGTGGCAGGTCAGAGAAAAAAAGGAAAACCTTCCACTAGATGGATTGACACAGTGGCTGCAACAATGGGCTTAGACAATAAAAGGTCAGGTGCTTGGCACCGAATTGGGGAGTGTTTTTTCTGTTCTCCATAGGGTCACTGTGCATCAGATCCAATCAATGACACCCAGCAACAACAACAATCACATAGTCATGCTTGAGAGACACACAGTAAATCTGATCAGTGAATTTATGGAGTGAGAGCCAGGCCACCGTTGTTGTTGTTAGGTGCCATCGAGTCGAGTCCGACTCATAGCCATCCTATGTACAGCAGATCAAAACACTTGCCGATTCTGTGCCAGGAAAACGATCTTATTTATGTTTAAGCCCATTGTTGCAGACACTGTGTCAATCCGTCTGGTGGAGGGTTTTCCTCTTTTGCGTTGACCTGCCACTCTCCCAAACATGATGTCCTTCTCCAGGGATTGGTCTCTCCTGACTACATGTCCGAAATGTGGAAGGCGCAGTTTGGCCATCCTTGCTTCCAAGGAGCACTCTGGTTGCACTTCCTCTAGAACAGATGTGTTGGTTCTTTTGGCAGTCCATGTAGCTGTAGATTTAAGAGCCTTCATGTCTTTCCTAATGGAAGATGACCGATATAGAGAAGAAAACCCACACACTGGGCAGAAGATTCATTTGCAGCCAAATAAATTCAGCATGGCAATACATTCATATGTGGGTCCTCATTGCTTCAGGTCTGCACCAATTCATTGACAAAAAAATGACAACTTCATTTTTATAATTCCTCCAGTTCCTTTATGTGACACATCCAAAATAGGATTTGCACAGGATGCTGGAGAAAAATCACACAATCTCCTAACGTATCCAAGAGAAGGACATGAGAACTGATGGACGGCTCCCACAAGGCATCAGATGGGCGCTTTATTACCTGGGACCATGTGCTAAATGAAACACAAAGCTGTTGTCATTTCATTTATTTTCTCACGCTGCAGTTCAGTGGATTTATCCTGAGTTGTGTAACAGAATAGATTGTAGGTAGTTGCTTAAGTTTGCTTTGTATTTTGACCCTCTGTCTGCCTTCCTCATCTTCTCTTTATCCTCCAAAAAAAAAGCTTGCGTGTCAGCTTTCTCTTTCCTCTCCCTCTGGGGAAAAAAAAGAGAGAGAAAGATTTGGCATCCCTTTTATTTTCACCTCAGGCGTTGCCCAGAAATATCCCCTCATTCTCTGGTTTAATCCTTGCTGGAAAAACTGTGTCCAGAATCAATATGGAACCTGCCACCAGGATTCTAAATTTCCAAATTTCAGGCTACATACATAGCACTGAAAAAGGACAAGTGCTTGTTTAAAGAAGAACAGCACAAAAGTCCAAGAACTAGTCTCAGATAACACAGGGTCATCTGGAAAGAAGCTCTGGTTTCATTCCCAGCCTCTCTGTCCACCACACACCTCCCCAAGCCTCAGTCCACATCAGCATTTAGCGTGAAGCACAACCCTCATTGCTATTGCGTCCAGGATCCCAGGAACCACCTAGGATTCCGCAGCCCGCGCTCCAGCTTAATGCCCAGCTATCGCAAGCACGGGCTTCTTGGAATAGCAAGTAGGTCCCGTGTGACAAAATCGAGCAAACTGTCAAAAGTTTTGGAATTAAGAAACCAGTGACCTTGCACGGAGTACAATTTGAGAGAAAATTGCATCTGTGAAATACATAATAATGACGAAGCAAAAACAAGGGCACGGTGCTGGAGGTCAGGAAAACAGAAGGCAACGGATTCCTGGGCAAGCTGATTGCTGTTTAGTAGAAAAGAGGCTCAGTTTCAACCTGAGAGGTACATTTTGGTTGGGATACAGGTGTCAGCCATGCATGTCCGTATTAGAAGAAAATGCTTCAGTGGGTTTTCTTTAAGATTCTAGAACTATGCCCTGATGTGCCCACTACTCCAAGTGATTCAGAGAGAATCGGGTGCAGAAAGATGTAACTTATCCCGCTTCATTTAATGATTAAGAATTTATTTCCAGACAATTGTAAGAGAAGACTCCTACAAGGAGATAGAAAAAGACGGTTTTAAATGAGTGTTGAGGGACTATTCACGTCTTTTGCAATTACATGCAATTCTGGCTATTGGGCAAACACTCTTAATACTAACAACATAGAAAGTATAATTTTCCTTTTATCCAAAGTACTTAAACACTAACTGGTGTCTAAGAATCACTCAAGAAAAGAAGAAACAGCTTGCTACTTGCCAAAGTTTTTCTGTTTGCTTCTACAAGTTCAAATATTTTACATTCTAGTTATAAGAGAGCTTGTTCAGTGTAGGGCATTGCCTAGAAAGGCAGTTTGCCCCAGGGCCCATCTAGCCTCCCTTGGAGGACTGAGGCTTGTTTCCCAGGCAGTCACCTTTGCCCTACATCCTGGAACTCAGGGTCGTCGAGCTCCCCAAGATGGCTCTGGCATCTATTCCCTTGTCTCTGCCCCCTCGACACCGATTGACTGTTTCCAAACCCCAGAATGGCTCCTGATTGGACCATTCTGGAACCACCCCTGATTGGCTACTTCTACAAAACCAAATTTGAATATCCCCTCTGATTGGCTGAAACCCGTATGAGGTAACTGCCTCTGATTGGTCCCGAATAAGCCCCAGAAGAGTACATAAGGGTGATACACAGAGCAGTCTGGGTCCATTCCGTCGACCGGGACAGACAAGGAAGAAATAAAGAGCTGTTGGAGCAGAGCACGTGGAGTCTTCATTGGGAAGAAAAGAAGCAAAGAGCCGCCATGGGCAGAAGCCTCTGAGCCTGCCTTTCTCAAGGCTTCTCAGAGCAGCCGTGGGCAGAAGCCTCCTTTCTGGGTGGCACGGCTCCTGGGTGCCCAGCTCCACCTCACCAGAAGACAGGTCTTTGGCTGCTGGTCCCTGCTCATGGCCGGAGTGAGTCCAGTGCCAGGGCGATGCCCCACAGTTCAGTATTTCTTAAAAGTATGGTAAATTATTTTATTTAGCATAATGTTTTCAGGTGCATCCATGTTGTTGCAAATAGCACAATTTACTTCTTCTCCACCAATACCCCTAGAGTTGGGAATTCTAACCCAGAGTCTCAGGCATGTAAGAAAAAGGATCTATCACTGAGCTGTGCTCCCAGCCCTTTCTTATATTTTATTTTGAGGTGACAGGATAGCAAGAAGTCCAAGTCTGAGAATATAATATACAACATGTTGACTATAGTTAATGATGCTGTATAATTTACTTGAAATTTGATGACAGAGTACACTTCAAGTATACACACACATACACACAGAAATATGGTACCTTTGGATGATAATAGTTGTATCAACTTTTATTGTGTTAATCATCACACAATGTACATGAATATCAAATCATTACACTGTGTACTTTGATTATGTTGTTGTTGTTGTTAGGTGCTATCGAATCGGTATCCAACTCATAGGTACCCTCATAGGGTTTTCAATGGCTATTTCGGCATTGCCTTGGGAGTGGATTGCCAGGCCCTTCTCCCATTTTTGCGGTGCTGGGAGTTGAACTCGGGACCTCAGAGACTGCAGCGCTCTACCAACTGAGCTAAATCCCAGCCCACTTTGGTTATAGACAATTTTTATTTGTCCATTCAATATACTGAAATTCTTTAAAAAGTATGACTACCATTTACCCAAGATCTGCATGCTGCAAAGTTGGGTCTCATCACAGATTTTACTGTTCTATTGCTTTTAATAGATGTCACACAGATTGCATCTCAAAATGTGCTGCAGAATTAGAGTGCTTGACTGGATATATAAATGTCTTTGTAAAGCAGACTTTGCCTTAAATAAAGAGACATCTGATCTGCAGTTCTCTAGAGTGCCTTCCTACTAGAAGTCTCTTTGTTTGCCTGGAGTTTTATGCACCCAATAGTTTAAAAATGTATTTTATCACAAGAACAGATAATCCTGTGATTGGATTGAATCTGCTTGGTTAAGTAGGTTGATTTCTCTCTCTTAAAGTTCATGAGCATCAATTTACATCTACAAGGTCCTTCTTATAATGTGATGGAAAAACACTCGCAAGGTTCCCAGATTTAAAGTATGGATTTTCTTGTTAGAATTTACTCTCTCTCTCTCTCTCTCTCTCTCTCTCTCTCTCTTTCTCTCTCTGTTATATGAAATACTCTTGCTTCATTACAATATCTCTGAATATGTTCTTAAATATGCATACATAGTGAACCCTCTTTCTCTTGATTCAATCTCTCCGGGGTGTCCATGATACCTTTAATTTGGGTGCATTTAGGCACTCATGTGATTTGAATGTTTCCCCAAGATTTCATATGATATAAACAATGTGCAAACTCATATGCTGGTGGCATTTGAGGGCGCAGTCTCTGGGAGGGGGTGGGGACTTGATGAGGCCATGAGATTGGTTCTCCATGATGGGATTCCTGTTTTATAAGAAGTGGAGAATGCTTAGGTAGCAGGCACGCTCTGCCTCTCCATGATTACAACTTGACTTTTGCTGTGACCAAAGGCTCTCACCAGACACAAACCATGCTCTTAGATATCCAGCCTCTAGATACATGAGCTAAAAATACTTCTACTCCTTACAAAGTAATCAAAAATAGTTCGTTTCGGCAGCAGAAAACAGATGAAATCAAGCCCTCACACAGCAGGAAACCAATATCATATATTCTTCCATGAACCAGAAGCAAAAACAGAGTAATGGGTTAATAATTTCGTTCTCCTAACTAGTCAATCTCCAGCGTGTCTGCCATCTTGCCTTTCTGTGGGAACTGGTGTGTTGCTGTGGTGCTGAAAGCTGTGCCACCTGTATTTCAGATACCAGCAGGGCCACCCATGGTGGACAGGTTTCAGCTGAGCTTCCAGACTAGGACAGGTTATAGAGAAGGACCCTGCAGCCCACTACTGAAACAATCAGCCATTGAAAACCCTATCAATAGCAGAGAAGCACTGTCAGATATAGTACTGGAAAATGAGCCCCCCAGGTTGGAAGGCATTCAAGAAATGACTGAGAAAGAGTTGCCTCCTCAAAGTAGAGTCGACCTTAATGATGTGAATGGAGTAAAGCCACTGGGACCAGACATAGTGACTGCAACAATGGGCTTAATCATAAAAAGATCATGTGCATGGCACAGTGTTGGGTAGCATTTTGTTCTGCAGTACATAGGGTTGCTGTGAGTCAGGTCTCACTCAAGGGCACCTAGCAACAATAATTAGTCAATAAATATGCGCACTTATTGTACTCAGAGATTACAAGTTAGGTAGAGAAATTTTCATGGTTAGAAATGTATGTAAAGTATGTGTTACACTACGTATTGAAAACACATCCCCCTAAAATTACAAGCAAAACATACCCATGATCTTTTATATGCATTTTCTTGTGATGAGAACATTTGAAATCTCCCTCTTAGAAAGTTTCAAGTGTACAGCATGTACCATTAATTATAGTCACTGTGCTGTAAAATAGGTTACCAGAATTTATTCCTCCAGTCTAACTGATCCCTTAGGTCTTTTGACAACATTTTCACATCCACTGAATTCCCCCATCCCCTACTAACCAACATTCTACTCTCTGTGTTCCATTTTTTAAGATCCCACATATAGATGAGATAATATAGTATAATTTGAGCATCTCTAATCTGAAAATGGGAGAAGGACGTGACAATCCACTCCCAAAGCAATCCCGAAACAATCAGCCATTGAAAACCCTATGAGGGTCGCTATGAGTCGGGCACGACTCGACGGGACTTAACAACAACAATCTGAAAATACGAGTTCAGAAAGGCTCGAAAATCCAAAACTTTTTGAGCATCATTATTATGCCACAACTGGAGAATCCCACACTGTGAAACTTTTTGTCATGCACAAAATTATCTAAAATTCTGTGTAAAGTTCCTACCAGCCTGTGTGAACAAACCATGTATGAAACACCTGTCTTTTCTTATTAAGACTTAGGTTCCCTTCCAATCACATATGTGCAAGGACTCTAATATCTGAAAACTAAAAAAAAAAAAAAAAAATCCCAGATCTAAAATAATTTTGCTCCTACACATTTCAGATAAAGGATCCCAGTTTGTATTTGGCTTTCTCACCCTACTTTTTCACTTAGCATGTTGTTGTTGTTAGGTGCCATCAAGTTGGTGTCTGACTCACAGCGATCCTACGTACAACAGGTGGAACACATTGTCAGTGCTTCTCTGCTATTCATAGGGTTTCCAATAGAAGATTATTTTTTGGGAGTGGGTTCCTGGGTCCTTCTCCCATCACTTAGTATAACATCCCCTAAATTCATCCACGTTGTCACAAACAAGGCAGAAGTTTTCAGCCCTTTCCAAAAGCCTTCAACTGTGAGACATCAGCCTTGCAACATACCGATCCTAAAATCGACCAAGACTCCTATTTCCAATCGTGGTCCTGGACGTCAAGAGAATCATTGGCTACGTTTTTAAAAAAAAATCCATGAAAGACACAAAAGTATATTATACCTGTTAATTGTCTTTGTAACTTCAAAGGATCATTGAGATGCCAGAGAGTCATTTCACATCAGTCCATTCAGAGACTGTCCTTGAGCAGAAAAGATTCACAGAAAATGGGGATTCCGTACAAGAGAAAGCATAGCATAGAGATGTAGATAGCCTGAGGTTTTATTAACATCTGCAGAGACCAAAACCCATGAGCCCACGGACCTTCTGAAAGGGGCTGTGGTCAGCAATAGTGAAGTATGTCTCCAAATAGAAAGGGCCAACTCTACCCTATGTGTTAGTGACTATCAGCATATCTAGTTTATCTAACAACTGATACCACTCCAGACAGGAAACAGTTTCTAAGAGAAATTTCCTATCAGCACATACAGGCAATTTCTCCAAAGCTATCTGCCGGTGTTGAGTTATAATTTTCAGGGTGTCTGAGAGAAATCTAAGGATCCTGAAAGCAAGATGAGAAATGAGCAAAAAAGTGCCATCTTCCAATAAGAAAAGGCATCCCCGTCTTGCGGAAATGGAAACCATTTTAGCTAAAATGGTTGTTGTAGGCAGATGTCTCAGATAAAGTATTCACACCTTTGGAAATCAGCATGCAGAAAATACTCCACTATTTCTAAATGGAAAATACATCAAACTAAAGTCACATGCAGAGGTATGAAAAGAAATGAACGGATGTTTTTTTCTGTATTGTGACTGTAGGAGAAAAAACACAACTCAGTATTTGGCAACTGTAGAAATGTGTTCATTAAAATTATAATTGCAAACAATATTTACAGGAACCAAAAAGAGTTTAAAACTGACTTTATCTATTAAAATAGTTCCTGTTTAAATTAAAATAGGTATCATATTCACATTTGTATGGGTATAACACCAAAAAAAAAAAGCATTTTAAGTATTGAAATGTGATTTCATTCTTGGTGGTCCTGGGTCGTTGAACCCAGGGCTTCATGCATGCTTGTTGTTGTTGTTGTTGTTGTTGTTAGGTCCCACCGAGTCATGTCCAACTCATAGCGACCCTTATAGGGTTTTCAATGGCTAATTGTTTCAGGATTGCCTCATGCATGCTAGGCAAGTATTTAACCACTGAACTGCACCCTCAGCCCCTTTTTTATTTTTTATTTTGAGTCACAATCTTGCTAAGTTGCACAAGCTGCCTCTGACCTCGAATTTGTGATCTTCTTGCCTCAGCCTCCTGAGTAGCTGGCATTACAAGTGTGTTCCACAGCTAGAAATGGATTTGTATAGCATCATAAAATTAGCAAACCTGGTCTTACATAAAATACCTCCTAAATTCACATCGTTCATGTCCAATTGAAATAAACCTATACATGTTAAAGATAATATGAATTAAATACATTATGTTTGCTGATAATTAAAACCAAAATTCTTTCCAAACAAAAGAGAGTGTTCCCATGGAAGTATCAGAAATTTCATTTTCTCCAGCACAAAGAAAACTGGCATTACCATTTGGAACCAATACAGTGATAGGTTGCCAGAATCTGATAAGACTGTCAATAAAATGCAGGGTAAATGATCCTAATACCTATGATAATACAAGGGTGTGAATAGGATCCAAAATGAACCCATCATGGTAATTTATCCAGATGGGGAAAAGAAGAAAAAACCCAATGGCACAAAACACAAGTCAAGTTTGAAATATACCGACAATATTCTGGTATAAGACAGTCATCAAAGACATTTCCTCTCATTTACAGAGAACAGACTTAAGTGGTATTGATTGTCTACCATCTTTATATAGGAGCCCTTGGGTTCATAAAGATGAAAGATTAAAAATTATTACAAGTCAGAATATCATTGTCTCTACACTCTGAGTAAAAAGAAGTGGATTGAATCCAGAGCATGAAGATATATATCATTGTCTCTTTCTCTTTCTCCTCTGTCATATTTTGCAAGAGATCTAACCCTTCCAAACAAGATCACCCTGTATCCTCAGCTATGCATGAATATTTAACATTTCATTTGAAGCGTATGATTTTAACAACTATAGTAACAGTGCCATGTGGGCTAAAATTCCTTAGTATAAAATCTTATAATGCAAAGGAACATAAATCCCAAGTTAAATTTCTGAGAATGGCAATGTCTTATCTAAAATTCAATGTCAATGCATATTCACAGAGACATCTGCGTTATGTCTTTATAGAGCAGGTACCTATGGCTTTTTGGACAAGAAAGAGGAGGGATTGGTCTTGGTGAGTCTGCAGTTTGGTGTTTGCGATCTTTCTCCTGTACCTGAAACGTGGTTCCATGATCCGCCCCCAAGAGCAGTTCAGGACTTCAGTGTTAACTGAAATCTACCAGTGTAGATGAAGACTGGAAAAATGTTGTTGTTGCTGTTGTTAGGTGCCATCAAGTCATGCCCAACTCATAGCGACCCTCATAGGGTTTTCAATGGCTGACTGTTTCGGGATTGCCTCAGGAGTGGGTTGCCAAGTCCTTCTCCCATTTTTGTGGTGCTGGGAATCAAACTCAGGACATCAGAGATTGTAGAGCAGCACTTTACCAACTGAGCTAAATTCCAGCTCCAGAAAAATATCAGCAACAGCAAAAAAGAAGTTAAACCAAGGTACTTGTGCATGCTTCTGAGTTGTATAAAAATTATTCCATATTTCTTTTGTTAGGTGCTGTTGAGTCGGTATCCGACTCATAGCGACCCTCTGTACAACAGGGGAAACACTATTGTCAATGCTTCTCTGCTGTTCATAGTGTTTTCAATGGCAGACTGATTTTTGGGAGGGGGTTGCCAGGTCCTTCTCCCAAGCCTACAGCTTCTGGTGTTTCCAGGAGGTCTCCCATCCAGGTACTAACCAGGTCCGACCCTGCTTAGCTTCCAAGATCTGACGGGATCAGATGCCACAGGGCTACAGCTGCAGGCATATTTCTTTTACAAACCCATAAAATATAATTTTTAAACAAATGAGGTAGTTCTTGTCAGTGCATCTTTAATAACATAATCACCCAAAGTGATGTATATAATATAATGTAATCATTTGATTTAGATACCATGTCTGTGTCAACATTTGATAACTTATTTTTTTACTAAGTTGTTGTTGTTGTTGTTGTTGTTAGGTGCCATTGGGTGCACCCAACTCATAGCGACTCTCATAGGGTTTTCAATGGTTGATTGTTTCTGGATTGCCTCAGGAGTGGATTGCCATGTTCTTCTCCCATTTTTGCAGTGCTGGGAATCGAACTTGGGACCTCACAGAATGCAGAACAGTGGATGTAAATACAATTATTAGTAATAGTCATGATGTACATAATTATAGTTTGTATATAGTATAGTAGTATAGCATGTGAAATATAATTATACATTGTTGTTGTTGTTAGGCGTTATTAAGTTAGGTCTGACTCACAGCAACTCTCATAGGGTTTTCAACTGCTGATTGTTTTGGGATTGCTTCGGGAGTAGATTGCTATGTCCTTCTTCCATTTTTGCCATGCTGGGGATCAAACCCATGTCCTCAGAAAGAGTGGAGCAACACTCTATCAACTGAGCTAAACCCAGACCCCATAATTATATATGGTATATAATAATGTATTGGGAGAAGGACCCAGCAAGCCACACCCCAAAACCAATCTGCCACTGATAACCCTATGAATAACAGAGAAGCACTGACAATAGTGACAATAGTGTTTCACCTGTTGTACATATGGTCACTATGAGTCAGATACCTACTCGACGGCACTTAAAAACTACAACATAATATATATCAGTATATATAAGGTATGCTTATAGTATTAAAGATTATGTAACTATGTATATTAATAATTTTTGAGTTGGGCACCATGCTTGAATGAGTAAAACACAAATGCTTAATTATTTTTTTATTAGCATAGAGCACATGTTGATTTTTTCGATTTCCTACAAACTATCAGTTTCAGAACATTAGGACTTGAGATTGTTTTAAGTCCAAATCTCTTTGCTTCTATTATTGCATCCCCACTCATCCACATTCACCTTCCTGATTCCAATTAATCAATATCTATAAAATAAAGGCCTGCAGCCACAGCATGTGGCAGCCAATCCTGTCAGATCTCAGAAGCTAAGCAGGGTCTGGCCTTGGAAGGGAGACCACCAGGGAACACCAGATGCTGTAGGCTCAGGAGAAGGACCTGACAACCCAGTCCCAAAAACCAATCTGCCATTGAAAACCCTATGAACAGCATAGAAGCACTGACAATAGTGTTTCCCCTGTTGTACAGAGGGTCGCTGTGAGTCAGACACCGACTTGATGGCACCTAACAGCAACAACAACAATAAACGCATAACTGCAATAGCTCTTTCTCATGGTCCACTTTGCTGCCTCAATGCCACTTTCATTATTTGGTTTTGCAATGTCCAGAAATTCCAGGCAGTGGTGAGGAAGGGTATTTGCCCATCTGATTGGTAGAGGGGAAGTCTAAAGCACAATAAAAGAGCCGGAGTTTGCCACACTCAGGTAGCAATCGAGAGGCAAACACAGAGTGGAAAAACAAAGGCTTATAAGCAAAGCCTGGTATTCCTGCTTGCAAAAGCTTTGAGAAGATTCTCTTCATTATAAGAGGCAGAAAAAGAGAAAGTTGAATTTTGCAGTCCGGGTGTCCGTCCATCACATTCCTTTTTCTAAACAGATTCAGTTTTCCCTGTGGCTTCATTAGCTCACACCAAGCCTTCTCCCCTAGCTTCCAATTAATGTTTTGGCTAAGACAGTGTGAAATGAAATTCACATGCAATCTTTTCTGCAGCAGGAGCTTAAAACATAGTGCTGCTTGTTAAAAGACTGCATAATGGAAGAAAGGAAAGAAGGAAGGAAGGAAGGAAGGGAAGGGAAGGAAGGAAGGAAGGAAGGAAATGAAAGGAAGGGAAAGAAAGAAAGAAAGAAAGAAAGAAAGAAAGAAAGAAAGAAAGAAAGGAAGGAAGGAAGGAAGAGAAAAAAGAAAGAGAGAGAAAGGAAAGGAAACAAAGATGGAGGAAAGAAAGAAGGAAGAAGGGAGGGAAGGAAGGAAGGAAGAGAGAAGGAGGGAAGGTAGGAGAAAGGAAGGAAGGAAGGAAAACTACTTGTGGTAGTCAATCACCATTGTCACTAAATCCAGGGAAAAATAACTGTCAGAAGGAAAAATTTATGTTGGGTCACTGTTTCTGGGACTTCATTATAAGAACAACTGGCTCCGTTGTCTCTGAGCCTGCAGAGAAGCGGCAGGGAGCTGCGGTAAACCAAAAGCACTCAATTCATGAAGTTTGAGAAGCAGAGAGAGAAAAAAGAAACCAGCAGCAAGCTAGATGCTTCCAAGATGTGCCCCAGAAATCTACTTCTCCCCTTTAGACTCTGACTCTCCTTCTTGGGTCAACCCATGGATGTCTGGTCATGTATTATGGTAGCCCTAGGAAAATAATACAGACTACAACACAAAACTTCCAGGCAATAATATAAGGAAGACTAGGGACAAGAGGCCTGCAGACGTAGCCTTGTGGCATCCGATCCCATCAGATCTCAGAAGCTAAGCAGGGTCGGGCCTGGTTAGTACCTGGATGGGAGACCATCTGGGAACACCAGAAGCTGTAGGCTTGGGAGAAGGACCTGGCAACCCCCTCCCAAAAGTCAATCTGCCATTGAAAACCCTATGAACGGCAGAGAAGCACTGACATAGTGTTTCCCCTGTTGTACAGAGGGTCGCTATGAGTCGGATACCGACTCGACAGCACCTAACAACAACAACAACAAAGACAAGAGAGGGGCTGGGATTTATCTCAGTTGGTAGAGCACTGCTCTGAAATCTCTGAGGTCTTGTGTTCGATTCCCAGCACTGCAAAAACAGAAGGATGTGGCAACCCACTCCTGAGGCAATCCCAAAATAATCAACCACTGAAAACCCTATGAGGGTCGCTATGAGTCAGACTCGAGTCGATGGCACCTAACAACAAACAATAAGAGACAGGAGAACCCAAATTCATACTTTCAACAAGCACACAATTATTAGCTGTATTATGCCCTATTCTGAGGACTTGGGAGTAAGTGACAAAGGTTAACAGATTGCTGTAGGGTAGAAGCATTAGTGGGCTGGGATTTAGCTCAGTTGGTAGAGCGCTGCTCTGCAGTCTCTGAGGTCCCGAGTTCGATTCCCAGCATCACAAAATGGGAAAAGGATGTGTCAACCCACTCCCAAGGCAATCCTGAAACAGTCAGCCATTGAAAACCCTATGAGGGTCACTATGAGTCGGATACTGACTAGACGGCAACGTAACAACAACAGAACCATTGGTGGATCAATGTGAGAGGAAGGCAAAAACCAGGGGTGAAGGTGGAGGAGGCAGTAGGCGTTAACGTTCCATGAGCACAGAAATGGGTTGAGGGAGAGGTTGGTAACAGAAAAACAGGGTCTAGAGAGAGTGCTAGGTAGGAATCGGGTAGCCGGAGCATTGATGTCCAAGGTTGGATTCAAAGAACGGGAATTTTCTAGTTAAGGGTTCAGGAGATGACACAGCTCAGCATGGTACAGGGCACTCTGATGGATCCAAAACAAAACTTAATACCATTTCCGAGCTGGGCGCAGTGGCGCACGCCTATAATCCCAGTGACTTGGGAGGCAGAGGCAGGAGGATCACAAGTTCGAGACCAGAGGCAGCCTGCATAACTTAGTGAGACCCTGTCTCAAAGAGTAAAAAAATGGGCTGAGGGTGCAGCTCAGTGGTCCAGTACTTGCAAAGCATGCAAGGAAGAAGCCCTGGGTTCAACCCCCAGTACTGCAAAATAATAATAATAATAATTACTATTAATTAATATTAATAATGATTATTTATTAATTATTAATTATTAATAGTTATTAATGATTATTATCTGTGAATTAATGGTTAATAATAATAGTGATAATAATGACAATGATTATTAATAATAATATAATATATAATATATAATATTATACATTATATGATATATAATAATATAATAATAATTATTATTATTAATTATTAATTGATTAATTATTATTAACAAATTAATAATAATAATAATGATAATAATAGTAATATGAAGGGCAAGTGCAAATGGTGAGTCAGCCATGGAAAGGAAAGAGTGTTCCATGTAGAAAAGGCTGAGCAAGATGTCAGGGTGACAAACTGAAGAATCAGAGCCAGCGGTCCCCCTGCGCTTGCAACATGACAGGAACTCACATGCATTTTACATTGATGCAGCCAGCCTGCGGTGAAGAACTCAGACACAGGTCACACCGCGGACCCATCATCCCCTGTCTTGTTGGAAGAGGAAGCAGGGAGGCGGTCTATAAGCAGGGTGGCTTCTAGAAAGCAGTTACATTTTTCTTTATGAAGTGTTTCTAAGCAGCACTGGATTTTGCAGAAACCCAAAGCCAGCGTATCTGTTTTGAGCTATGGGCAAGGTGCAAAGATGTGCATGATTTCAGTCCTTCAAAGATGCCTCATATGACAGGCAGGCTGGGCGGTCTTCATCCTTCAACAGAGTGTGATGGTTAAACTTTCTAATAAGAGACATGGAATACAGGAGAATGTCTTTCTGATAAGATGGTTTTCTACTCACTTTAGACAATCTTGCCATGTTTTCAATTGTGCTTGATAATCTATTGTTGTGGGGTAATTTTTCTTTTCTTTTCTTTTTTCTTTTTCCTTTTATCTTTATTTTTATGCATTTATTTTTTTGCAATCAAGTTGCCTTTAGTGCTTATGGGAACAAATCATCTTTCATTTTTTGAAAAATAACAACTAAATGGTTCTCTGTTTCCACTGCAATAGGAGTCAACGAATCACAAAGGAAATCATTTGAAAATGGTCATTTCAATGCTGTAATGCTTTTGCAGTATGGTGTAATCACCACCTCTTTCTAATCCCCAACCATTTTTATCAGTGTATTCATATTACTTTCTATTTCTTTCTCTTTCTTTTCTTTTTCTTTTTCTTCCTTCCTACCTTCCTTCCTTCCTTCCTTCCTTTCTTCCTTCCTTTCTCTCTCTTTCCTTCCTTCCTTCCTTCCTTTCTTTCTTTCTTTCTTTCTTTCTTTCTTTCTTTCTTTCTTTCTTTCTTTTCTTTCTTTCTTTCCTTTGTAGTACTGGGGATTGAACCCAAGATGTCACCCATGCCAGGCAAGTGCTCTACCACTGAGATGCACCTCCATAAACACCTTGCCCACATTTTTTAGATTTTTGAGACAGGTTCTTGCTACATTGCACAGGCTACCTTTGGCCTCGTATTTATGATCCTCCTGCCTCAGCCTCCTGAGTTGCTGCAACTACAGGCATATACCACAGTGCCCAGCTGACTTATTCTCTCTCAATATCATCCATCCTTCTATGAATTTGAGGAAGCATAAAATCACACTCTATTAAAAACTCAAGAGAGGGAAAGATGCTGTAATTTTTTTCCCGCCAAAACCACAAAGGAGATTGTTAATAATTCCTACCTCCTTCTTCCCATTGTCCATTTGCAGTGAGCTCTTTTGTGGAAGCTGTAAAGCTTGCCAGGCAAATGTCATTCAGACCTCAGGGAGCAATGGGTCCTTGTTGGTTGAAAACACTCTATTATTTAACACTATACATATCACCATTTCAACTGCAGTTTTCTGGTGAGAATCCTCAGTGCTGAATTTGAAAAGAACAGATGTCGGCTTTGACTCACTGAGGAGCCTCACCAGTTAAGAGAATTTTAGTTCCATCTGATGGGACTCTTACTGGAAATCTGTGATATCAGACTCATACAATATGCTCTTGCTGACTGTTTGCAAAAAGTCTGTCTCCCTATTGGGTATAATACTCCAAAATCCAAATAAGGGGGAAAAAAAAGAAAAAGAGACTTCCATCAAAATATTATGTGGAGTGACATCTTTGTATCAAGTTACTAACTTAAAAAATTGAGGGGAAGGAAAGATAACTAGGGTGAACAGAATCCCATTTGCTCATGACTACAGTTCTATTTATTGCAAAATGTTCCAAAGTTCTTCTTGGAAATGTCATTCCAACCTTCCAGGCATTGTTTTGTGATTACCAGAATATACACAGTGTTTGGGAGAGCGGCCGTGTACCAGGAGAGAGAGAAAGTTAATCAAGCGGAAGTGTTTATGGTATCAGTGGTCACCTTTAAATCACAACCACAGAAAATACCAGGGACATCTCATTATCCTTGGAGGATCAGAGAAATTTATCCATAGGTAGAAATTGTTGTTGTTGTTGTTAGGTGCTGTCAAGTCGGTATCCGACTCATAGCGCCCTCATAGGGTTTTCAATAGCAGATTGTTTCAGGATTGCGTTGGGAGTGGATTGCCAGGTCCTTCTCCCATTTTTGTGGTGCTGGGAATTGAACTCAGGACCTCAGAGACTGCAGCACAGTGCTCTACCAACTGAGCTAAATCCCAGCCCCATAGATAGAAATACTAGCACTAAAATTGGAGGGAATGGATAAAAGACAGCCTGGTGACAACTTTGAAAGAACATTCTAGAAGAAGGAATCATTTTTTTAGGCACAGATAGCCAGGAGGCATGGACCCGTAGACCAGACATCATGTGAGTTTAGTGTACCTACAATAAACAGGAATAATAGAAATGCAATCACAGACAGGGATCATTGGGATTTGTTCTATAAAGGCCATTAGAGGATAAATTAGAGGCAACCAGAAATCATCATTTTAAGTGAAATAAGCAAGACCCAGAAAGATAAACATCACATGTTTTCTTTCTTATGGCGATGTTGGACTTCAATATGCATCATTATTAAAACGCATAGATTGTGAAAGCAGATGGGATCTAAGTAGAGAAAGATCATAGATTGAAAATGGCAAGAAGAAAATATAATAGGAGAAAAGAAAGGAAATATCACGTTACGCTGTCCTTATGGCAAAATCAGTGATGTAATATAGAGATAGAAACACTCACAAAAAAGACAAAGAAGTAGAAGGGAGACCATTGGTGGGGAGGGAGTGGGTCATGACAGGGTAAGGGGGATGCCAATATGAGCAATTTACAATAAAAATGCATGTATGGAAATGTCCTAAGGAGACTCATGAAGTTGTCCACTAAAAACTACCAATAAAAGAAAAAAGCATAAATCACTGATTTCCAGATAGAGATGACATATAAGGCTTAGAGCAGGGATATCTCAATGGGAGACAGCAGTCTGAGGACCAGGTGTGGCCAGGCCATGCTCCCCCTATGGGCCCCAGGAGAGCCTCCTTCCTGCCTCTCCCAGCTCCTGGACTCCAGAAGTCCCTTGGCTCATGGCCCCATTGCTACAACCTCCGCCTCCGTCTTCACGCGGCTACTCCTCTACATCTGCACCTCCTCTTCTGTCTCTCTAAGGACTCTGCCATTGCATTTAGGGCCACCCTGCTCCAGGAAGACCCCATCTCAAGACCCTTCACTCATTACATCTGCAAAGACCCTGTTTCCACATAAGGTCTCTTTTCACGGTTTCTGCATGCTCATGAATTTTCAGCAGACTCTGATTCAATACAGATCAGATTCATTCGAAAATCTGATTTATGCTTAGCAGTAAGGCAGCAGCCAAAAGAAAAAAGAGGCAAAGGGTAATTTTAATCACCTTGTAGGACTCTGCGATCAGAGGAAACTGACACCAAATTACATTGGTCGCTCAGAATCCACTGAAAATTATTTTTGACCTAGAAAATGCCTGGGTCCTTCTATGGGGAAATTTAAGTGGAAATCTAGGAAAAAATATAGCAAAGTAACCTGAAGAATAAGATTTTCAATGAGCGAATTTTAAATGTTGCCATCAAAGTAGTAAGCAAATTGGGACAGACCTGAACTTTGGAAAGCCTGTGGTATAGAAAAGGGGTTACCTGGCCAAGACCCCCACCTGGACCATGGATTTCAATCTTGGGGTTCCTGCAAAGAGATCCTCAGCCAGGTGACCTTCATTCCACTCTGAATCCATAGAAGCTCCATCCATGTACTTATTTTAAGGGATGTTGGTAGCTATTGAAAACTTTAACATTAGCAGAGCCATTAACAGGTTGAAGAATGGAATACAATGAAGCTAAAGTTCACTGGGCTGGGATTTAGCTCAGTTGGTAGAGCGCTGTGCCACAGCCTCTGAGGACCTGAGTTCAATTCTCAGCACCGCAAAAATGGGAGAAGGGCCTGGCAATCCACTCCCAAGGCAATCCCGAAGCACTCAGCCATTGAAAACCCTATGAGGGTCGCTATGAGTTGGATACCAACTCGATGGCACCTAAAAACAACAACGAAAGTTTACTATTTTTGAAGTATCGGGTTTTAGAGAAATGGAATAACAAATATGGCTCCATGTCCTTCTAACTCCAAAGCAGTTTGTAGAGATCCTTTTACTCCAGTTAAACTTGGCATAGAAAGGACAATTTAAGGAATGAAAAGAAGGAGGGATCTAGCGTAGGGAAGATTGGAGAAGATGGGATGGGGAGGACGGTCAATAAGGAGGGATGAATGGGGAGGGGTCAATGTCAATGCAAGCAGCACAACTTCATGAGTATTTGGAAAAATAGGGGAAGATAGCCCAAATAAATATCAGAGTTTAACTACAAACTAGACATAAGGCTCCATAAGTTCTGTGGGTCTATGAAAGTATTCCTAGAAGTGATGTAAAGGTTGCATAATGGAAAAAGCCAGTGCTGTATTACTCTGTACGCCATGATCATTTATTAACGAAGGGAAAGGAAAAAACTAAAAGAGAAACAATCAGCAGAAAGCACATTAATTTCTTAAGACTCATGAAAATATTCCCATAAGCAAGTAAACAGCATCATGGAATTTAGTATTGGGAAAACAAAATTGAAATATGTGTTTAAAACACATCATTCATTAACAAAACTCAAAGCAGAATACACGCCATCAAGCCTTTGGAGTAAACAAATTGAAGTCAAACATCTTAAGAGGGCAAATAAAGAAAAAAACAAGGACAAAACAAGTATAATAAAGAACAGAAGTAAAATCAAATGTCAGGTATAATAAATTTTAACAGTTTCAGCATCTCAATTAAAATAAAGATTTCATCCAAAAAAGGAAAAAGAAAAGAAAGGAAATCATCATGTGCCAAACAGGAAAACCCATGTTGATATTTATCTACTTCTTAATGGCATAAATACGTCTCCATAGATCACCACAGAGCAACTTGGGGAGGGGGAGTTTCCACTCCATCCTGCCAAATACCAATTCACCTATACAGCAATTCACTCAAGGCCACATAGTCTGTGTCAAGTAAGGGGACTGGTTTATGGGAAGAGATTTAGTCCATAGGTTTCTTTACCAGGGTTTCTCAGTGTTAGTCTGTGTCCAATGTGGGTAGGGAAAAGGAAGGTCTAACCTGGGTATTAGCTTAGTTGATAGAGCACCAAGTTGCCCTCTCTGAGGACCCAAGTTTGATCCCCAGCACTACAAAAATGAGAGAAGGATGTGGTAACCCGCTCCCAAAGCAATCAGCCATTGAAAACCCTACAAGGATCGCTATGAGTCAGACGGGACTCAGTGGCACCCACCAACAACAAATGTCAGCAGTCAAAGAACCCGCTTGTGTTGATTTTACCAGGCAAGCCTATGTCACTTCCTCTTTAGCATAGGAAACACCACAATGGTTTTTGTTTAAGAAGAAATGGATAAGTCATCAAAAGAATTGAGAACAGATGTTCACTAAGGCAAATACAGGCAGCACCCAAATACCCATCCACCATCAGCAAATGAACTGGTGGACAAAATGTAGTCCATCCTCACAAGTGAAATGGTTGCTGTTAGGTGCCATTGAGTTGAGTCTGACTCATAGCCACCCTCATAGGGTTTTCAATGGCTGATTGTTTCGGGATGGCCTCAGGAGTGGATTGCCACATCCTCCTCCAATACAAATGAAATTATTTATCCATAAAAAGCAATGAAGCTCTCACACATGTGGCAACATAGGTAAACTGTGAAAACATGGTTAGTTGAACAACACACAGAGAAAATAACACAGAGGATGCCTTTATTAGGAGGTGTCCTGAAGAGGCAAATCCATTAAGACAGAAAATTAGCACATGCCAGGCCTTGGACTTCTGCAATCTGAAATGGATCAAACATACAATCAGGACATACTGATAATCACTGGTGACTAGAATGCAAAGGTTGGAAACAAAGAAGAAGGTTCAGTAGTTGGAAAACATGGTCTTGGTGACAGAAACAAAGCTGGAGATCGCATGAGAGAATTTTGTCAGACCAATGACCTTTTCATTACAAGTACACTTTTTCACCAACATAAACAGAGACTATACACATGGACTTCACCAGATGGAACATACAGGAATCAAATTGATTACATATGTGGAAAGAGATGATGGAAAAGCTCTATATCAAATGTCAAAACAAGACCAGGTGCTGACCGTGGGCCAGACCATCAACTTCTCATATGCAAGTTCAAACTGAAGCTGAAGAAAATTAGAACAAGTATACTACAGCCAAGGCATGACCTTGAGTATATCCCACCTGAGTTCAGAGACCAACTCAAGAATAGGTTTAATGCATTAAACACAAATGATTTGAGACCAGAGGGGTTGTGGCATGACATAAAAGGTATCATTCAAGAAGGAAGCAAAAAGTTATTTAAAAGACAAGAAAAAAAGAAAAGACTAAATTACATGTTAAATGCTGGAACTTGCCCTTGAATGTTGAGCAGCCAAAATGAAATGAAGACATGATGAAGTTAAGGATCTAAACAGAAGATTTCAAAAGCCACCTCAAGAAGGCAAAAACAAATATTATAATGACATGTGCAAAGAGCTGGAGGCAGAAAACCAAATGGGAAGAATATGATCATTTTGTTTGAACCCATTGCTGCAGCCACTGTGCTTCTCCTCATTTTGAGTCATGCCACATCAGCAAAAAGAAGTCACATCAGCTTCACTGCATTCCCATCATTAAGGTTGACTCTACTTTGAGGAGGCAACTCTTCCCTAATCATTTCCTGAATGCCTTCCAACTTGGGGGCTCATTTTCTAGCACTATATCTCACAGTGCTTCTCTGCTATTCCTAGGGTTTTTAATGGCTGATTGTTTAGGAGTGGGCTGCCGGGTCCTTCTCCCTAGTCTGTCTTAGTCTGGAAGCTCAGCTGAAACCTATCCAGCATGGGTGGCCCTGCTGGTGTCTGAAATACCAGTGGCATAGTTTTCAGCGTCACAGCAACATACAAGTCCCCACAGCACGACAACCTGACAGACACGTGGGGGATCTTTAACATGATTAATTTTAAATGTAAAATGAGTCTGTATATAATGATAAACACTGATCCTTCAAAAAGTTTTAACTTATTACATACATCTATACAATTCTTTTCAACTTGAAATGTCTGTATTGATATAATTTGAAGTTGTAGCATTACCACAGCCAAGTTATTTGATTAGTTTTCTTCTGTCTCAAAGATTTTAATGAACTTAATACACTGAAAATTCTCATGCAAGTAACTGACCCCCAAATGCCCCAGTTTAATGTCTGATTCCACAGATTTGGATCCATGGCTAGCAACATCAGGTTTATTTATGAGTAGATTAAACATACAAAAACTCCAAGACTGACTGAATTTAATTTTGCATTTTAAAAATATTCTTGAGTTACAGTGAGTTGTGCACTGAAGTCCAACAATTGCTGGCCTAAGCTGATTTCCTTTATAAGCTCTGGTAATATTTTATAGGAAATAGACTCAGGCATGTAGTTAATTCACCATTTTATAATTATTCAGGATTTTGATTTATTTTATTCCACATCTTCTTTTATTACTGTCTTTTCACATTTCTAAAATAAATGAACTCTTTTAGAAGAGTTGCAAGTATTTTTTAAATACATGAAACACCCAGTTACCACTGTTCAACTTTCGACAGGAGTTCCAGTCTTTCATCATAAATATTTGTGCCTTTCAGTGCACAGGTACTAAAAAATATCATGAGAGGTAAAGATTTCCTTTAAGGTACACATACAAAAATATAGATTGTATGCTCACATACAGAATCATAATAATAAGTCCATTGTAATCTACACGAATTTTTCTCCAAATTTTGTTCAGATGACTCAAAACAATTTTACATGTTTATGTAAAAGTAAATTTTATAGTTTATATTTGGGTTTTACAACATGATATTCTCCGAGATATCTAGGTAGTAAAAGGGTTACAAGAGTCAAAATCATCTTTTTAATTTAGAAAAATAATTGCTTGAGTTCAACTTGACTTCTGAATTAGCTAATTTACTGTGTTATTTGTTTTTCCTCTGAATTCTTTAAAAAAATGTTCTTTAGTATTCACACGAGGATGAAAGCAATTAATAAGCTTTAAAGTTCTTGACATCAGGCTGTCATGAAGACAGCAAATCCAGGAACGGATTCAATCTTTGAAGCCTAAAATTCCTTCTTCTATGGCACTCAGAGCCTGCAGCTGTAGCCCTGTGGCATCCGATCCCGTCAGATCTCGGAAGCTAAGCAGGGTCGGGCCTGGTTAGTACCTGGATGGGAGACCGCCTGGGAACACCAGGTGCTGTAGGCTTGGGAGAAGGACCTGGCAACTTCCTCCCAAAAACCAATCTGCCATTGAAAACCCTATGAACAGCAGAGAAGCACTGACAATAGTGTTTCCCCTGTCGTACAGAGGGTCACTATGAGTCGGATACCGACTCGACGGCACCTAGCAACAACAACAACATGGCACTCAGAAAGAACCAAGTTATGAATAATTTCAATAATATGCGAAGCCCTTGCTTATAGGCTTTTGGGATCAATCCTAAAGAGAGGACAATGACCCTAAAGAGGGAGTAGACATGTAAATATATATAATTAATAAACGAGTAACAACTTCCATGAGTAAAAAGCAATCCAATAGGAAGATGGACAAATTATTTAAGCAAGCTCATCAGAGAAAACAAAACTAGAAAAGCTGCCTTGGGTTTTCAAGTGCGCAACAAAGCAAAAACCTACAGCGGTACCACTGTGGCATCTAATCCATGAGATCTCGGAAGCTAAGCAGGGTCGGGCCTGGTTAGTCCTTGGATGGGAGACTGCCTGGGAACACCAGGTGCTATAGACTTGGGAGAAGGACCCGGCAACCCACTCCCAAAAATCAATCCACCAATGAAAACCCTACGAACAGTAGAGAAGCACTGACAATAGTGTTTCACCTCTTATATGTAGGGTCACTGTGACTTAGACCTGACTCAATGGCACCTAACAACAACAGCAAAGTGAAAAAGCATGGGTGCAAAGTATGAGAACAACCAAAAAGAAATTAAATTGCCCCTTTGGATATATTTATTAAATTCAGCTATGTACACAAGGCAAATTTCAATGTATTTCAAAGAAACAATATACAAATTTCTTCTGTGATCACAGTGCAATTAAGCCACTCATTAGCAAGAAAAAAAATTCTCAAGGGTTTTTTTAAAGAGAAATTTAAAGTGTTATTTGATTTTTAGTTGCTACATAATAACTATATATTTTGGGGTACAGTGTGACATCTCAATGCACACGTATAACATGTAATGATTGGGTTGGTAAGACTGAGGCTCCAGGTGCAGTGTGTGATGTGCATAGAGGAGATCCAGAAGTCCTCGGAAAGCAACAAGTCCTGCTTTTTCTACTGTGGTGGTGGAACATTTCACACACTACCAAACCATGAGCTCGTGGGACAGGAGTCAGCAGAACACACATAAGATGTATTTATTAAATAGCAAAATGGAAAGCTGGGATGGCTGTATAAATTTGAGAATCACCAACTCAGCGTGCCCGTGAAAGTGGTTAGCTATGTGAGACCATGCAGAGCCTGAGTGTAGAAAGAATACAAGACCTCCATAGAGAGAGAAAGCAGGTAACGAGGAGAGGAGGGAAGGAAGGAAGGAAGGAAAGAAGGAAGGAAGGAAGGAAGGAAGGAAGGAAGGAAG
>VMDO01012535.1:0-61844 GCA_007922755.1 Pedetes capensis | reverse complement strand
AAATAGGTATAACAGGCAAATACCTTAATTTCATAAAAGCCATTTATGACAAACCTACAGCCAACATTATATTAAATGGAGAAAAACTAAAACCATTTCCTCTTAGATCTGGAACAAGACAAGGATGTCCTCTCTCTCCTATTCTATTCAACATAGTAATTGAAGTTCTGACCAGGGCAATCAGACAAGAGAAAGAAATCAAAGGGATACAGATTGACAAGGAAGAGGTCAAATTATCATTATTTGCAGATGATATGATTTTATACTTGAAAGACCCCAAAACCTCAATCAAAAAACTTCTGGACCTAATTAACTCCTTCAGCAAAGTTGCAGGCTACAAAATTAACATACAAAAATCAATAGCCTTTCTTTAAACCAATTCCAAAGAGGAAGAGAAGAAAATTTCAGGAAAGATACCATTCATGATAACCCACCCGAAAATTAAATACCTTGGAATCAATCTAACCAAAGACCCTTCCGATCTCTACAAGGAAAATTTCAAAACATTAAAGAAAGAAATAGCAGAGGACACTAAAAAATGGAAAGACCTCCCCTGCTCCTGGATAGGGAGAATTAATATTGTACAATGGCTATCCTACCAAAAGCAATCTATAGATTTAATGCAATACCCATTAAAATTCCACTGACTGACTTTACAGAAATAGAAAAAATGATCCAAAAATTCATATGGAACCACAAAAGACCACGTATAGACAAAACACTTTTAAGCTGCAAATCTAATGCAGGGGGAATCACAATCCCTGACTTCAAACTTTACTACAAGGCAGTGGTTGCAAAAACAGCTTGGTACTGGCACAAAAATAGGCCGGAAGACATCTGGAATAGAAGACCCAGATATACCTCAACACACCTATAGCCACCTTATTTTCGACAAAGGAGCAAAGCAAGTAAACTGGAAAAAGGACAGACTCTTCAACAAATGGTGCTGGGAAACATGGTCATCCACATGCAGAAAAATGAAAGTGGATCCGCATCTCTCAATATACACAAGAGTTAACTCAAAATGGATAAAAGATCTCAACATAAAACCAGAAACTTTAAAACTTATAGAAGGCAAGGTAGGCAATACACTCCATCATATAGGCATTGGAAAAGATTTCCTTAATAGGACCTCAATTGCTCAAGAAATTGCAACAAGAATAGATAAATGGGACCACATCAAATTAAAAAGCTTCTGCACAACAAAAGAAACAATTAACAGAATCAAGGAAACCTCCACGGAATGGGAAAAAATCTTCGCATTTTATACATCTGACAAAGGTCTAATTACTAGCATTTATAAGGAACTCAAGAAAAAAAGAACCCAAAAACCAAACAACCCAATACACAAATGGGAAAAGGAACTGAGTAGACAGTTCTCAAATGAAGAAGTCCATAAAGCCATGAAACACATGAAAAAGTGCTCAACATCCCTAGCCATTAGGGAAATGCAAATCAAACCAACGCTGAGATTTCACCTTACACCAGTAAGAATGGCCAAGATCAATAAAACAAACAACAACAAATGCTGGCAAGGTTGCGGGGAAAAGGGAACACTTTTACATTGTTGGTGGAGCTGTAAATTGGTGCAGCCACTATGGAAATCAATATGGAGGTACCTCAAAAAACTAAAAATAGATCTACCATATGACCCAGCTATAACACTATTGGGAATTTACCCAAAGGGAGATGGGTCATCATACCACAGAGACACCTGCATCTCCATGTTCAATGCAGCGCTTTTCACAATAGCAAAGATATGGAATCAACCAAAGTGCCCTTCAACAGAATAATGGATAAAAAAACTATGGTATATATACACAATGGAATACTATTCACCAATCAAGAAAAATGAAATAGGGTCATTCGCAGCAAAATGGATGGATTTAGAGAAAATTATTTTAAGTGAACGAACACAAGATCAGAAAGAAAAACAACACACGTTCTCACTCATATGAGGGAGCTGACTCAAAATTACAAGAAGGAAAAATCCTACTCAAAGGTCAGACCATAATCAAAGAGGAGAGGGAAGATAAGAATGAGGTCAATATAAATGGACTAGAAATCGCATGTAATTGTTCTAACAAGATAAAAACAAAGACCACTACAGGAAAAGTTTCTATCTTAAACAGAAATGGAACCCAAGGACATAGAGAAAAATACTACATAGTGAAAGATAGAGAAGACTTGGATGGGAAACTTAGAAGGGAAGGGGGGGAGGGCGGGAAACATAGGGGAGGGTAAGGGATAACCTATATGAATAATGTTTATCAAATTGCATATATGAAAATTGTCACAATGAAAAACATGTCAAAATGAATCACATTATGATGTACATTAAAAATTTCTAATTAAAAAAAAAAAAAGAAAACCCTATGACAGTCACTATGAGTTGGATACCGACTGGATGGCACCTAACAACAACAACAATTATACAATATGCCTCTGTACTTAATTTCCAATAACAGATAACAACTTTTTGAGACAGAATAGAAAGAAAGAATTCAGGGGACATGGGAAGGAAAAGAGCCCTCACATCGGGATCTGGTTTAAATCTCACTGGTCAAAAAATCAAGGACTCTAACACAACTACAAGAAAACTTCTGTGAGGACTTCTTGATAGAGACATTATTTTGAGAAATATTTTAAATGAAAATGTTAAAATAGCAATAAGCCATGCTTAGGGTCAAAATGTATGTGACCTCTGAGTCTAGCCTTACTTTGTCCTGTGTAAACCTGTGCTTTTCTAAAAATCTCCCAAACAGGATCATGAGCTATGTTTGCAGTCAGCACATGCCCAGATAACTCCCTTGTGATTCTTGTCTTAAACCTATACAATGCCTGCAACTGTCCCACTGTGGCCTCCTATCTTGCCAGATCTTGGAAGCTGAGCAGGGTCAGGTTAATACTTGGATGGGAGACCCCGTGGGAACACCAGATGCTGTAGCCTTAGGAGATGGACCCAGCAACCCATTTCCCCTGAGAGGAGAAGGAAAGAAAGAAAAAAAAAAAAAAGCCTTTGAAAACCCTATGAATAGCAAAGAAGCACTGACAATAGTTGTGCATAGCCGTGGCTATCAGTCAGATACCACCCCAATGGCACCTAACAACAACATACAATGCACTTCCTGGACCACTCTGTAATCTCAGTTTACTAAAAGGAAGTTTATCCAATAAAGGGTATATCAAAATGTTTCTACTTTCATCCCTAAACAATGGAACTTCTCAACCTATTCTGACCTATATTTCTTTCTGTCTTAGTGGCACTTCCCTAAAATAATGGACCTTGTAAAGTCTTTTAAATCCCAAACAATGGAATTTATTCTTAACATATTTCTGTCTTATAGATACCTCCCTAATCCATAACAGGAGCTTTTTTTACTAGGTGCCCAAGACTGATGTCACATGGGGCAATGCTCCTTGGCTACTCCTATTCTTTGTTGTTGTTCGGTGCTGTTGAGTTGCATCCAACTCAGAGCAACCCTCATAGGGGTTTCAATAGCTGATTGTTGCATCCAATTCATAGCAACCCTTATAGGGTTTTCAGTAGCTGATTGTTTTGGGATTGTCTGGGGAGTGGATTGCCATGTCCTTCTCCCATGTTTACAGTGCTGGGGGAGTCAAACCACAGGCCTCAGAGAATGCAGAACGGCACTCTACCAACTGAACCAAACCCCAGCACTACTACTCAGCAGTGGCTAAAGTGAGCCCAGGTAAGGATCATCTGCCACAGGGGAAAAAACAAGCAGTAAAACTTGGTGGCATCCACAAGGTGCTAACTCTGTAGGTATGCAGGGTACACTGACTATGGAGACATGCTGCCCTCACCTAGACTTCAAAGGATCCTTAGAAAGCCTTGGGATCCAGGCAGAATACTGCCGCAGATACCCACTACAACAAAGTATATTAGAATTGTGAGGGCAGGGCCACCCCCTATGAACTCAGAACTGAAGAGCTACCAGCATGGAAGACCAGCCTGCGAAACCCAGAGGCAGCCAACCTACTGAAGCTGCAGTGTGGACTGCACCCACAAAACTATATTAGAGGCAGAGTCCTCTGGAGAGCCATGAGGACCCACCTCTTCTCCCAGTGTGTCCAAAGGTGGGACATGGAGACAAAAACTATTCTCAAGCCTCAATATCTAATGATACTTTTCCCTGTTGGGTTTCAGATTTTCATGGAACCTGCTACCACTTTCTCTTCTCCTATTTCTCCATTTTGGAATGGAAATATCTATTCTTTTCCTGTCCCATTACTGTATTTTAGAAGACCTTGTTCAATTTCACATGCTCAGATCTGGAGAACAATTTGCTTTAGGATGAGTCACAGCATGAGTCTCACTTTTACCTAATTTGATAAGACTCTGGGCATCAGACTTTTGAACTGGTGCTATAATTTAAAGAGAGTTAAATGTTTCGAGGCTACTGGGATGAAATAAATGTGTTTTGCATGTGAGAAGAACATGACATGGGGGGGCCTAGGAAAACTCCATGATCTGAGTGTGTTCGCCCAAATTTATACCTTGAAACAATGTACTAGTATTACAAGGGGTGAGGCTCTTAGAAAGGGATTAAGCTACAAGGGCAGAGCGCTCACCACTGGTGCTGTTGTTGTTATTGTTAAGTGCCTTTGAGTCAGATCTGACTCATTGTGACTCTATGTATAATCGAACAAAACACTACCCAACACTGCCACACACACAATCTTTTCATGTTTCAATCACTGTTGCAGTCACTGTATTTCTTCTCACTTTGATTCTAAAAGGAGGTCCAGGGGCCTCACTCCATTTTGGTCATTAAGGATTAAAGTCGACTCTACTTTGAGGAGGGAACTTTTCACCAGTTGTTTCTTGAATGCCTTCCAACCTGGGGGGCTTATTTTCCAGCACTGTATTTGACAGTGTTTCTCTACTTTTCACATGGTTTTCAATGACTAATTGTTTTGAAAGTGGGCTGCCACTAGTTTGTCTTAGTCTGGAAGCTCAGCTGAAAACTGTCCACCATGGGTGGCCCTGTGGTATCTGAAATACCAGCAGCATAGCTTTGAGCATCAAAGAAACACACAATCCCCCACAGTGGCATGACAAGCTGACAGACGTGAAGGGTTTAGCACCTGTATAAAAGAAGTGAGGGAGCTGTTTGCCTCTTTCACCTTGTGAGCAAGGAGCAATAAGGCACCATCCTGAAGCAGAAAGAAAAGCTCTTGCCAACACCAAACTTGCTCACACACTAATCTTGGAACTTCCAGCCTCCAAAATGGTGAGAATTAAAGTTCTGTTCTTTATAAATTATCCAATTATCCAATGCCAAATATTTCATTATAATTACTGAAATGGCTACAAACACTATGAAATAGTAATTTCATAGAACAATCAGTACGTAGATATGGATCTCATCTGAGAAACTATGGCAAAGTTGCTATTCTTTTTATTTTATGGCTAAGCATACTATGATTCAGAGATTAGACAGCTTGCCCAAAGTCAGAAAGCTAGTAAGTGATATAACTGGGAGATAAAAGCAACCTTGTCACTGCACTAAGCTTCTTTGCAATTTTTTTTTTCAGTACAGGGGAGGGAGAGGGTTTGAACACAGGCCTTGAGAATGCTAGGCCAGTGCTCTACTACTGAGCCATACCCCTAACCTCTTTTTTATTTTTTGTTTTGAGGTAGGATCTTTGCTAAGTTGCGTAGACTGCCTCTGGTCTTGAACTCACAATCCTCCTGCCTCAGCCTCATAAGTCACTGCTGCTTTTCCATTTTTGAAAGGGAGGAATACATCAAGAGACAAATTTTTTTCAAATCTTCAGTTTTGAAATGATCATGAGACATTCAAACTTTGAGCTAAAAGATCTTACAAGGCCTTAAAAAGAATCATAACTTCTATATGTCAGCAGTTACCCCACAACTATTAACAGATAAACATTCACAAAAAATAACATACTAAAATGCTGGGTGTGGTGGTGGATACTTGTAATACTAGTATTCGAGAAGCTGAGGCAAGAGGATGGATGAAAGTTTGAGCCCAGCCTGGTGTTCCAAGCAGCCTAGGCTATACAGTGAATTTCAACAAGCCTAGGTTGTACAGCAAGACTCTATCTCAATTTAAATAAATAAATAAATAAATAAAACAAACGTGAGTCTTGCTCCCTCACTAATAAGATACATTTAATTTCCCAAAAACATCATACCAAATCAAAGTTATCTGAAAGGTCTCTGAAGATCTAACTGAAAAAATTCTGGGGGGAAGAAAATAAATGTACTTCTTTTACTGCATAACTTTCCAGGGTTTTCATATGCAATGTGAACTATGACAATCTAAATAACTAGAAAGATTCCTTCTCAAACTTACTTTACTAAGGAATTGCTATTGTTTGAATATTTTCATGTACTAGAAACTTAAATGACCCAAGTCATTTTTCAGTGGTATTTGGGGTTGGAGCCTTTTGGAGGTAATCAGGATTAGACAAAGTAATGAGGATGGCGCCCCCATGATAGCATTACTGGCTTTGTAAGAGGAGGAGGACTGCGGATGTAGCTCATTGTTAGAGTACTTGCCCAGCATGCACAAGACCCTAGGCTGGATCCCTGAAAGAAAGGAGTAGGGGGTAAGGCAAGGGAAAGGAGAGACTTGAGCTAGCAAGCTTGCCATATCTTATTTCCATGATGTTCTTTGACTTCTTAACCATGAGTTAAGCCTCTACTATTTATAAATAACATGGTCTCAGATATTTAATTATGACAGTAGGAAATGTACTACAAAAGCCAGCTGTGGTAGTACATACTTGTAATCCCAGCACTTGGGAGGCTAAGATAAGAGGATTGATGCAAGTTCCAGGCCAGTCTGGAATACACAACAAGACCCTGTCCCCCCCATCAAAAAAAAAAAAAAAAAAATTAAGATATACTAATGCTTGGAGTATCTTGAAGAACTAGAGTTCCATACAAAACACTTTTACAAAAATCCTCAGCTAAAATTGCCAAGTAGTTTTCTTCTGCCAACCAATACTTCACAAGGTGCTGGTAATGCTCACAAACCCCTCAACAATCTGTTTTCCACTATCACACTAATATTTCTTAAAAGGTTCCAGGTTTGAATCTTAGGTCTGCCATCTACTGGCCACAAAGTCTTGGCCAAAATCCTTATAAAATGAAAATTATGCATTCAATTATAAAATAAAAATCATACCATCTATCCTGCAAATTTCAATGGAGAATTATGAAAAACAAACATTATCTTAGAAGTTCCTTTAGAAACTTTGATGGTTGCACACCTCTGTTTACTAAAAATAATTGAATTATAAACATAATTAACAAATTTAAATAGTATATAAATTATATTTCAATAAAGCTATTTTTTAAACCTCAAGAGAAAACAAGGATTATTCAATAAGTATGCTGAGTATTCATCTAGGGAAAAAACTGAATACCTTGTGCCAATATTTCCAAATATTAAAAGTTTACCATATTAAATAATATCTCCTATGAAAAGATCTTTACAATAATTATAACATTCAACTCTCTTCTAATCAAAACAATATAATCCTTTTAATGTTTAATTTTAATATATCTATTTATAGTACTAGGGTTTGAATACAAGGCTTTGCACATGCTAGGCACATGTTCTATCACTGAACCTCTCACTACATTCTTAATGTGTCCTATACTTTACAATCCAGAGTACAATCAATTGCTACACACACAACTGGCTCCATGTCCAAGACCCCAATAAGAAGGAAAAGAAGAAAATATCGCACTAGCAATATGACCTTTAGTAAATAACCCCATAAGTTTTATTTCTTCATCTAAAATGGAGGCAATACCATCTTATACGGCTGTGGCAGGGAATTCAGGTAGAGTAGCCCATGCAAAGTACTTAGCGTCCTTTCTCACGGTGTTGTTGTTGTTGTTGTTGTTAGGTGCTATTGGGTTCGACTCATAGCGACCCTCACAGGGTTTTCAGTGGCTGATTATTTCAGGATTGTTTTCCAGAGTGGACTGCCACATCTTTCTCCAATTTTTGTGGGGCTGGGGATTGAACGCAGGTCCTCAGAAAGTGTGGAGCAATGCTCTCTACCAATTAGGCTAACCCTCAGCCCCATAAGTAACCATAAATTTTATTTTTCCTTCCCTCTTCTCCAGAAATGCTCCCTAATTATTTCAAGTTGTTAAAAACTCTAGCATTGGAAATAGTTTACTTTGTTCATATAGAAAAGGGTAGGTTTACTTCCTTTTGACCTATTCTCTGTTGCAATCTTCAATTATTTAGATCATTAAGTTCTTGTCTTTGTACTATCCAACCACCTAAATTATCTGTGATTATCCTGTATTTATCTGTAATTATAAATACTTTATACCTTCCAGTGTCCTCTGGCACATCTGTATAAACACTTTTGATTAAATTCTTTTTCAGAGTGGTTTTGTTTTTGTTTTTTATAGAACCCGGGGCCTCACATATGTTTCACAAGCATTCTACCACTGGCCATAACCCCAGCCCACTTATTATTTTGGGACAAAGTCTCAGTTAAGATTTTGGGACAAAGTCTCACCATGTTACACAGGCTATCTCTGGCCTTGAACTTGAGATCTTCTTGCCTCACACCTCAGGAGTTGCTGAGATGATTGGTGTGTGCCACTTCAGGAAGGGTAGTTTAGGTTGGGTTTTTTTTTGTTTCTTTGGCTTTTTGAGACAAGGTCTCACTGTATAGACCATATCGTTGTTGTTAGGTGCCACTGAGTCAAGTCCAACTCATAGCCACCCTCACAGGGTTTTCAATGGCTAATTGTTTCAGGATTGCCTTAGAGTGGACTGCCCTATCCTCCCATTTTTGCAGTGCTGGGAATTGAACCTGGGACCTCAGGGACTGCAGAGCAGCACTCTACCAACTGAGCTAAATCCCAGCCCATGCTGGCCTGGAACTCACATCAATCCTCGTGCCTCAGCCTCCTGAGTACTGGGATTATAGTTGTACTCACCATGGCTGACCATGAATAGTTATTTTTTAAAAGCAGATAAAAAGATATAATATATTGTCACATCCAACCTTTACAAAGTATCCCATGCAAACAGTATTTTACTGCCTCCATGCTTCCAATGAGGAAATTGAGACTCAAGAGTTATAGATAACAGTACCATGGGCACAGGCCCAAGAAAGAGGAGGCCCGCCACCCCCTCAGCCAACACTAGTGCCTTCCTTTTCTCTACTTAATTGTGAAATGGGCAGACCCTGAGCAAACACAGCTGACTGGGAGGTCTGCTTCGGCCAGTTGCCAATTACTGACCTTCATCAGCATATTTAATCTAAGTCCCAGTTTCCTCCTATATAAAACATATGCTTTCCAAGGTTACTGTGAGGCTATCTCAGTATACATTGGCATATCTGAATGATGTTGAGGGTGCAATACTTTGTATGGTTATTCTTTGTACCCATTTAATAGTTTATTTATAAAACAACTCTTTTCTGATGAAACACTAACTTGCTCTTTGTACAGACTGCATTAAGGGAAACTTTCCACATAGATTTCTCATTTTTTTTACTTTTAATATAAATGATAAAAAGGCAGGCTGGTACATTTCACCAATGTGTTATAAAAGTCATAGGAGTGATCTGGAAGAAAAGACTCAAATCCAAAGCACATGGTGAGTAAGACACTATTCTGTCTGAAGAACTAGACTTCCCTCAAAAACTCACCAACTAAAGAAAAAGTATTAGAAAACAATAATAAGCAACTGCAAACACTCACTGCACACTGACTGTTTTCAGTCATGACAAAGTTTCTGTGGAGAGTCACAAAAAGATCAAGTCCTTATTTTCAATTCTCCATTGAACTCTAAACCAACATTGCTGATAACCAGAGAGAAGTGAGGCCCTCGCAGTATAGAGCACAACCATGAATCAAATGTATTAGGTATTTTATGTGCAGTATCTGTTTTTTTTTTTTTTTACTAACCATACAACTGTTAGGAGTTAAAATGTACCCCCCTATTATCCTTATGTTGAAGTCCCAATACCCTGTATCTCAGAATGTGATCTTATTAGTGTATAGGTTCACAGCAAATGTAATTAGTTAAGATGAAGTCATTAAGTGGTCCCTAATCCAATATAATTTTTATAGAAAGGGAAAATTCGAGTGGTTTATGAAGCATGGGAAGGGTATAGGGAAGGTGGGGGAAGGAACAGAGAGAGGATAATTAATGGGTACAAGGTACAGTTGGATATACCTACTAATGTACTATAGCAAGTGAGATCACCACTGTTGGAAACAATTATTTCAAAACAGCTAGGAGAGAGAGAGGATTCTGAATGTTCCCAACACAAAGAAATGATAAATATCGGAGGCAACATATATGTTAATTACCCAGATCTGATCATTAAATACGGCATACAAGTATTAAAATGTCACACTGTACTCCATAAGTGTGTATAATTATAATGTGTCAATTAAAAACAAAAGTACAGGAGCCAGGAGTGCTCCTCAGTGATAGTGCACTTGCTCAGCATGCTGTCAGGAGTGCGATCCTCAGAACCACAAAGACAGGGAGAGACTGGAATTGGACACAAACACACACACACTCTCTCAGAGAGATCACCACGGAAAATGAATGCAGAATTTGAGATGTTTCTACAAGACAAGGCATGGCAAACACTGCCAGAAAACCACCAGAAGCTAGGTGACAGGCACAAAACAGTCTCTTTCACAGCCCTTAGAAGAAAGCAATCCAGCTACACTTTGATCTCAGACTTTTAACTTCCAAAACTGAGACAATAAACTTCTGTTCTTTAAATCTGCCAAAAGATAAAATAGATCCACATAATAAAAGTAAAATGGGGATCATTAAACCAAAAACACAAGTTAAGAAAAATATCTCAGAAAATATTAAGCCCAAAAGTTTCAATATAGCCAAATATAATATATATATTCAGAAGTTGCTTGCCTAAGTGCTATGGTTTGGGCATGGTCTGAGTGTATCCCCCAAAGGTTCCTATGTTGCAAGCTTGGTCCCCAGTGTGGTGTTATTAAGAGGTGGTGGAACCTTTAAGAGGTAGAGCCTAGGGGGAGGTGACTGGGTCATTGAGGGCACCGCCTTCAGAAAGAATTAATGTAGTTATCTTGAGTCCCTGATTAGTCTTCCTAAAAAGGTTACTGTAAAAGAGCAAGCCTGGCCCCTCCCTCCTCTTTGGCTTCCTGCCTTGCTGCATGATTTCTCCCTCTAGCAAAACCTCCTGCCATGATGCCATCTGCCATGTGATGCAGCCAAAGGAATTTCACCAGAACAAGCACCAATCTGTTTGGACTTACAGCCTCCTAAACTGAGAGCTAAATAGATCTCTCTCTTTCTTATTTTAATAAAGTACCCAACATCAAATACTTTGCTATAGCAATGGAAAAGGACTAATACACCTTGTAAAATAACAAAAACAATCTGTTGCAGCAAAAACACTTTTCCTACTACCGAACTCTTCAGAGAAATTAGTATAAGTGTTTGTTCTATTCAGAATATTGAACAACATGACTCTTCCACACAGCTGAAAAGATTTCAAGAAACACTTTTTATACTCATTCTCAACAGAAGTACCAAACATAATATACAACCATAACCTAATTGAGGAAATTCCACAAAGAGCTAACAATGTGTTTCAAGTACTTGGCTTTCCAGCAGTCTAACTAGACCAATATTTCCCTTTTAAATTCTCATTCTTTTGCTTTGAACCATTCATTCCTGGTTATGATAGATAAATAGACAAGTAAAATACCTGATCCTAAACTCCTAACTCACATTTCCAACTGCTTGTTACTAAATGTCTCTAACTAAACATGTGATGTGCTTTTAAGCTGAAAACTCAATTATATTTCTCTCCTTTCTTTCCTTCAGCCATATGTCCAGCAAGTAGTTGCTTCATCAAACCTCTCTCAAGTTTCCTCTATTTCATTTCCACTACCTTAAACCAAGTCTTTTGCATGTCTCCTTTCAACTACTGTAAGACTGTTCCAAATGGTTTCCCTATCTCCATCCATAGATACAAGGGGAGGAAAAACCTTCTTATCTTATATCACTTATTACATTACCTATATATTCTCTTGTCACATCAGATGACTAGAGAACAAAACCACATACAATGCATTCTAAATCTGTGTGTTTTCTCATCTTCCTAGAATGCCCTTCTCTCCTACCAAGTATGTTTCACATTGTCATGTTAGGTGTCATCAAGTCAGATTAGACTCGAAGCCACCCTATGTACAACAGAATGTAACACTACCCAACATAGTGCCATGCACATATCTTTTTACATTTCAGCCCACTGTTGCAGTTACTATGTTTCTCTCATTTTGAGTCATGCCACATCAGCAAAAGGAGGTCCTAGGAGCTTTACTCCACTCCCGTTGTAAAGGTGAAATTTACTTTGAGGAGGCAACTCTTCCCCAGTCATTTCTTGAATGCCTTCCAGCCTGGGGGGCTCATCTTCCAGCACTATAGTTGACAGTGCTTCTCTGCTATTCATAGGATTTTCAATGGGGAAATGTTTCAGGAGTGGGCTCCTAGGTCCACCCCTCCGGTTTCTCTCAGTCTGGAAGCTCAGCTGAAAACCATGGGTAGCTCTGCTGATATCTGAAATATGGGTGGCATAGCTTTCAGCATCACAGCAACATGTAAGCCACCAAGACCAGTCTGAGCTACATATCAAGACTCTGTCAAAAAATATTGCAGTCTATCTGGCAAATTGGCCTCTATGGAAGCTATCACACTTTTTCACTGAGATAACCACAGCAATACCTATAACAAGACAAAAAAAATAAATAAATAAATCCTGAAATAGCTGAGAAAGTACACATTTTTTTTAAGGGATCCATTATTGCTTGATCTCTTCAATCAGAAAAGAACTTCAGTGCAGCAAAATTCCTGATAAGAAACAGCTAATACTGAGAAGTACTGTAGTACTCTAGGCATTCCAAGATAAACTTGACAATGAACAACTCAACAAACTGGGCTCCCAGGTGAAGCAACTTAATGCTATCAGTTTGAAATACTTACTGAAAAAATGTCTTCCAATAAAAGTTTTAGTTTGGGATTTATACCAAGGTAATTGCTTTTTTTACACAATAAAAATCTGCCAATACATCAACAAATGTTCTGAAACGTTGTCCACTGTTCTGTGTTCTTTGTAGAGAGACTCCAAATTTAATAATGGAGAGAAAAATTCATTTCTACAACCAACTTACTTGTCATATCACTTTAAGATCATTCAAACTCATGCTTTAATAAGAACTGAAAAGGCTAATACTTAATTGTAGAGAAACTAACCAGCAAGCTGCATACATTTCTAATTCTTTTGCTAAATCCTGTAGCATAAGCTGACTTTTGGAGGGCTGGGTTTAGTGCTAGCTTTTTCTGATGTGTGCATGTTTTAGTCTGAAGTAGATACCACTGTCAACTCCATGGAGCAGGAGGAGATAATGGAGATTGAACCTAGGGCCTCACACATGCTAAACACCACACTCTACCACCAAGCTACACCTGCAGCCCTAATTTCCTTTTTTAAGATGAGGAAGGGCTGGGATTTAGCTCAGTTGGTAGAGCGCCGCTCCGCAGTCTCTGAGGTCCCAAGTTTGATTCCCAGCACCGCAAAAAAATGGGAGACGGACACCACACCCAAGGCAATCCTGAAACAATCTGCCATTGAAAAACCTGTGAGGGTCGCTATGAGTTGGACACGACTCGATGGCACCTAACAACAACAACAACAAAGATGAGAAAAACAGGCTTAAACATTAAAAATTTCCCCAAAATGACAAAGCTAATAAGTCAAGGATCCAGGATTTCATCTGAGGTATGTCTTATTCCAAAGCCTTCATTATTACCTAAGTTGTTGTTAGGTGCCATCAAGTCGGTATCTGACTCATAGCAATCCTACCTACAACAGGCAAAACACTATTATCAGCGCTTTTCTGCTGTTCATAGTGTTTTCAATGGCAGATTGATTTTGGGGAGTGGGTTGCCAGGTCCATCTCCCAAGCCTACAGCACCTGGTGTTCCCAGGCGGTCTCCCATCCAATTACTAGCCAGGCCCGACCCTGCTTAGCTTCCAAGATCTGACAGGATCGGATGCCACAGGGCTAAGGCTGCAGGTATTAACTAAGTTAGTAGAACTAAAAAAGAACTGTATTTTGGTTAACAAATCCACTGGGATTCAAATAATGTCATGTACACAAAATGTAAATATTGATATAATAAATATTTTAGCTGCTAAAAATTTAGCACCTTGAAGATCAAAGCCACTGTGAAAATTTAGCTAGTTGAAAATACTATAATTCTATCAAGAAAATGTCAATAATCACTAATTCGATTGAACACAAACCACCTGTAAGCCTTAAAAAATGTCAGGTCCAAGAAAAATACGAAATGTCAAAGTTTTAAAGTAAATATCTTATTTTTTAAATAAAGTATAATCTTACAAACAATCTTGAATGCTAGAACATGTTTACTACGCTACTGCCAGGTTAACAAGAGCTGGGGTAAAAACTTCTAATATACTATATATATTAAAAAGTAAGCAACAAATAAAAGCACAGTTGGCTTAAAAGGTTGAAACATCACTGCAACAAAGTGCACTACAAAAGTCTTTGTTTCCTTTCAGTCTTCTAAAGATTGCAAAACAAGGATGAAATTTTCTCACCTCCAAGGTTTTATTTTAACTATCTGAAATACTAACAAATCAATTCCCCAAATGTCAAAAACTCAAATGCAAAACAGGCACAGGAATCCTCTACTCTGGAGGCACAGGGAGGAACATGGCAAGATGAGACCAGGTGCAGTTTGCATAATTTATGGAGACCCTGTCTCAAAATAAAAAGTAAAAAAAAATGGGCTTGGGGTACAGCTCAGTGGTACAGCGCCTGAAAAGTATGCATGCAAAAAATTATTTCTCTATTAAATCTTTAGATGATGACATCAGTGTCAACCAACTCAGTTAAGAATAACACACATAGAAACTAAAAACAATATTATACCAAAATTTTAACCACCAGAATGGTTACAATTATAAGATAATAATGCCAACTTTGGAGGAGAATGTGGAGCAACTGAAACTCTCAAACACTTTTCAAGGTATAATCATTAGAGAAAAGTTGACAGCATTTACTAAAGCTGAACCTATCTATGCCCTATTGTTGTTGTTGTTGTTAGGTGTCATTGAGTCAGTATCAGACTCATAGCAACCCTATTTACAACCCGTGAAACACTATTATTAGGGCTTCTCTGATTGTTGTTGTTGGGTGCCGTCAAGTCAGTATCTGACTCATAGTGACCCTCATAGGGTTTTCAATGGCTGACTGTTTTGGGATTGCCTTGGGAGTGGATTGCCAGGCCCTTCTCCCATTTTTGCGGTGCTGGGAATTGAACTCAGGTCCTCAGAGACTGCAGCGCAGTGCTCTACCAAGTGAGCTAAATCCCAGCCCTGAGCTAAATCCCAGCCCGTCATAGGGTTTTCAATGGCTGATTGTTTTTTGGGAGCAGGTTGTCGGGTCCTTGTCCCAAGCCTACAGCACCTGGTGTTCCCAGGAGGTCTCCCATCCAAGTACTAACCAGGTCCAACCATGCTTAGCTTCCAAGATCTGACGGGATCAGATGCCACAGTGGTATGGCTGTAGGCTGTGCCCTAATGTGGTGGTTATTGTTAGGTGCCCTTGAGTCGAGTCCAACTCATAGCAACCCTATGTACAGCAGGAAGAAACACTCCCCGATTCTGTGTCAGGCACACCATCTTATTTATGTTTAAGCCCATTGTTACAAATACTGTGTCAATCCATCTGCTGGAGGGTTTTCCTTTTTTTCATTGACCTGTCACTCTCCCAAACATGATGTCCTTCTCCAGGGATTGGTCCCTCCTGACTACATGTCCAAAATATGTAAGACGCAGTCTAGCCATCCTTGCTTCCAAGGAGCATTCTGGTTGTACTTTTTCTAGGACAGATCTGTTGGTTCTTTTGGCAGTCCATGGTATATTCAATCATCGTCTCCAGCATCATAATTCAAAAGCATCAATTCTTCACTTGTCTCCCTTGTTCAATGTCCAGCTTTCTCAATCATATGATATGAATGAGAATACCATGGCATGAGTCAGGCACACCTTCGTCTTCAATGTGACATCTTTACTTTTCAAGACTTTAAAGAGATTTTTTGCCACAGCTCTATGACACCGTAATTCCACACCTAGGTAATCCAACAGAAATTTAAGACTTACCTCCCACAAAAAAAATTAAAATTAAATTTCCCCGCACTGGGGATTGAACCTGGGGCCTTGGACATGCTAGGTCCTCAGACATGCTCTACCACTGAGCAGCATTCCCCAGCCCAGTGAAGGAGAATCCTTAATAGACAAAAACTGAAAACAATCCAAATGTCCTACAATAGTAAAATAAAAAAATAAAATGTGATATATTCATATAATGTAACATTACTGATAAATAAGACTAAAGAGACTGTTTCCACACTACATCATGAATGTATCTTGCAAAAGAAAGATCATTAAAGAGTACGCACTATATTATTCCACTGCTACGAAGTTCAAAAAAATACCCCAAAAAAGAACAGAATGTCTTAATGTTAGCAAACAGAATAGTTACCTTTGGGACAGGGTAGTGACCAAGAGCAGGCAAGAGCAGGGCTTTTAGTTATGCTGATTATGTTTGATTTCTTGATGTGAGTGCTAGTAACATAGTATGTGTTCCCTTGTGAAAATTTTAAGAACTTGTATGACTTGTACACATTTGTCTAGGTATATATTGATTTTAATTTGACCCCTAAAGTTTGTATGTTGGAAACTTAATCCACAATGCAATAAGGTTTGGAGGTAGGGGTCTAGTAAGGGGTGATTAGGTCATGAGGGGCTCCACCCTCATGAATGGATTAATGTCATTACCATGGGAGTGGGTTAGTTATTGTCATAGTGGACATGCTTGATCTCTTGCTACTCCACTTTCTGTTATGGAATGACATACTACAAAAGCCCTCATTAGATGCTGGCACCTTGGTACTGAGCTTCCCAGACTCCAGAACAGTGAAAATTTCTTTTCTTTATAAACTGCAAGAGTACATGATACTTTTATAGCAACACAAAAACATACTTAAAAAAAATAAAAAGGTGATACTGAGAAAGAGGACAGTTGCTGTACCTGAAAATATGGAAGTGGCTTTGGGACTGGATAACAGGTAGTTGTTGTTAGGTGCCAGCAAGTCAGGTCCAACTCATAGTGACCCTATGTACAACAGAATGAAATATCCCCAACACTGTGCCATGCCTGACACTATGACAGTGCTTCTGTACTATTAAGTTTTCAATGGCAGATTTTTTGGGAACTGTAATGGGAGTAGGCTGCCAGGTCCTTCCACCGTTTTTGCAGTACTAGGGGATCAAACACAGGACCTCAGAGAGCGCAGAGTGGCACTCTATCAACTGAGCTAAATGCCATCCCCAAGGACAACAGGTAGAGAGGCTGGAAGAATTTTGAAGAGAATGTTAGAAAAAAAATTTATTGTTGTAAACAGAGCATTAAGGTCAATGCTGGAGAAAAGTAGGAAGAAAACAGCTGTAGGGAAAGTCTCAGACTTAAGAGATTATTTAAGTGGTCATGATCAGAATGCTAGTAGAAATACAAACTAAAAACAATTCGGATGAGGTCTCAGATGGAAATGAAAAATAAGATATTGAAAACTGGAATAGAAGCCAGGTGTGGAGGTGCATGCCTTGTGGCATTCAGAAGGCTAACACAGGAGGATCACAGCAAGTTCAGGGCCAGCCTAGGCTGCATAGAGAGTTCCAGGCCAGCCTCAGCTACAGAGTGAGATTCTGCCTCAGAAAATTTTTAAAATTTAAAAATTAAAAAGAAGAACAGAAAGTTGGAGTAGAAGCCATTCTGTTACAAACCCACAAAAGAATGTGGCTGAACTGTGTCCATATCTGAGTACTTTATGGAAGGTGAAACTTAATGAACTAAGTAATCTGGTAAATTTCTAGAAAAAATATTAAAGGATGTATATAACTACTTTTAACTGCATGCAGTAAGATGCAAGAGGAAAGAAATGACTTAAAACAATTTATAATTAAGAGAGAAGCAAAAGAGAAGGATTTGGAAAATTCACAGCCCAATCACATGAAGAGTGAAAAGACATGTTTAGGAGTACAAAACAAAAATGTAGCCAAGCTACCCCTTCCTGAGGGTAGTAGAAATAGAAGGGATCATGAAAACAATGAGAATGAGCCCAGGGGATGTCAGTGATCTTTGAGACTGCCTTTATGGCCCAGAGATCTATGACAGCAGAAGGGTTTTGGGGACCCAGCCAGGGTGCCCTTCACCTGCTTATTGCCGATAGTCACCTCAAGACTCTGCTCCCTACTCCTAATAGCGGCAGCTCAAGCAGATCCAGGTGCAGCTCAGGCCACCACTCCATAACATACAAGCCGTAAACCCTGGCTGTGGGTCCCCATGATACTGATTCTGTAGGCACACAGACGCAAGAACTGCACAGCCAGGTTCTCTCCACCTAGATCTCAAAGGATGTTCTGGACAGCCTGGGGCCTTGGCAATGACCTGTGGTGAGACAGCTCCCACTATAACAATGTCTAGTGAACCAGCTCTCAACCCCAGAGAACTAAAAGGCCACCTGCATGGCACTGAGCTTAAAAAAGCAACAAACAAGACTACAACCAGTGAGCACTGCAGAAAGGACCAAGCCCAACAAAATCACAGGGGTGGGGATGCCCGTGGCCTTAAAGGCCCAACTCCCCTGCCCAGGATGTGAAACATGGAGTCAATGGAGATTATTTCCCTGTTGGGTTATGGACCTGGGACAAGTTACCCCCTTCTTCTTTCCTGTTCTGTTTTAGAATAAGAATGTCTATCCTATACCTGTTCTACCATTGTATTTTGGAAGCATAAACTTGTTAATTTCACAAGCTAGGATGGGAGTGGGAGGGTCTGGAGATGAATTTATCTCAAAATGAATCAAAATTTCAGTCTCACCTATATCTGATTTAAATGAGATTCTTTTAAGTTTAAAGTTGATACTGGAATGAGTTGATTTTGGCACTACTGAGATGGAATGAATGTATTTTACATAGTGAAAGGACATGAATTTGGAGGTCCAAAAGCAAAATACTTTGGTTTGAATGTATCCCCTACAGTTCATGTGTTGGAAACTTAATCCACAATCCAACAGTGGTAGGAAATAAGGTAAAAGATGATTAGGTCACAAAGGCTCTGCTTTCATGAGTGACTGGATTAGTTATCTCAAGAATGGGTTCATTATAAAAGCAAGTTCGTACACCCTTGTTCTCTTATCCCTTCTGCCTTGGGATGATGCAGCATGAAGGCCCACTCCAGATGCCAGTGCCTTATACTGGACTTTCCCCCTTTCAGTATCGTGAGAAATACATCTCTTTTCTTTATAAATCACTCAGTCAGTGGTATTCTGTTATAGCACCACAAAATGGACAAAGACACTATTTCATAAGTGTACTTCAATAAATAAAAAGTCTAAAAACACAAACACATGCACATACAAGATACAAAATATTTCTGCAGGCACATCCAGGTTAGATAGCAGATCAATTTACACCCTCTCAGCTGAAGAAATACTGTGTTTCTTACATTCAAAGAAGTGTCAAGAGAAAGTAAAAGCAAAATTGTCTTAGTAACCCTTACAAAGATCAGGTCAGCGACTAACAATTTAAATCTCTTCTAATAGCAATACTTAAAATGTGTTGTCTATTTCAATTGCCTCACACACTTACTACATGAAGTCCAGTTCAAGAGACAAAAGTATGAGAATACAGTAAAAGGTATAAAGTACACTAAAAATTAAACAAGTGTAAAAATTCAGAACTGCCATTAAATCACCAACACAAGCTTCTTCCCTGATACCTAAGCAACTTCACTTACTACTGAATGATAAGAAGGAATTTTATCTCATCCAGGAGTTAGAACCTACATATTCCTGAGATACCAAGAAGCCTACCACAAAAAGGAGCATCAGCCAATCAAGTGAAAGCAAACTCCAAGGACTCCAAGTACAGAACTATGCTATTTAATCAGATAACTGTTAAATAACTATTAATTTTATAATTTTTTAGCATTAACTGCCTGTTCTCAAGATTCTCTCAATTACTTTCCTTTTCTAAACTGTGAAAGGGTCCCACTTTTGAGTAATTGCTAGTACTTCCCCTCCACCTAATGTGCTTATTACTTTGCCTTCACCTCCCATCCTCACCGTTTATGTCCTGTCCTATCTTTCACATCTGAACTCTACTCTTTCTTTTGTGTGATAGTAAGCAAACCTTAGAAAAATCATCTATTAGACTATAACAGCATTTTAAAAAGTGTCACTTCCTGTAGGTACAGTTCCGTTTCAATGCTTACTAATCAAATATTAAATTAATTTGAGCCACGACTCAGTCATCCAGCAAAAATTTACCTTGAAAATGTAAGGCTGCTGCTCAAATGACAAATTACATCAATAAAGTAACCATTTTTATAAAACATCTAAAATTACAAATTTTCTTAGCTCATCAGCCTCACTCAAATACATCTGCATTAAAGGCAAGCCCATCACACCAAAAGAAACGCACAATCTTAAAAAATCCCCAAAGAACAGGTGCTAAAACGTCCTATCAAGTTCATTTACAGTGTCAAGAAACAAAAGAAATTCTGATGTCCAAGTTAAACTGTCAAATTGTTTCAAGACTTAAAAGCTGTTCAGAATCCTCAAGAAAACAGGTCTCCCATTTGGTTAGAAACGTTTACTATACTAAGAAAAAAACAAAATCTGGCACCTATACTACTCTTTTAAGGGCAACATTCTGTAAAATATGGATTACATTTTCATTTATAATAATATCAAATTTTACTCACAACTATAATCAAAGAGTAAAAGTATAAACTATAAAGAGCCCTAAGATAGGCTCATTCAAGTGCTGAGATGCACACTAAGTGCGTTGCACAGAAATGCTTTCAAGGCACAACGTTAAGAGTTCGTTTGATAAAGTTTTGGAAGCCAGGATCCGTACTACACGCAGTTAAGTTATTCTAGCTTCCAGAAAAACTATACTGAAATATAAGTCTTGTGAAATTACTACTCTAAATTCTTTATTAAATTTGTGCACACTGGAAAAGCTGCGGTCCGCTCTCTCCTGATCCTCAAAAAGCATTTCCTGCCTGGAAAACCTTTCTCCAGCAAGCCTTCCACAAATTTTCTCCGTTTTTTTCAACTTACTCCAGCAAGCCTTAAGCCCGCCCCTCACACCCCCCGCCCCCTACCCACACGCACACCCACTAGGGAACCTCAGCACTCAGCAGACACCACTCCACACGGGCACGCAAAACACATGTGCTCGCAAACCCGGCCCCTTTCCACACCCCCCGGAAACGACACCCCCTTTCTCACACTCCTCATGCCACAGCCCATCCCCCCTCCTCCCCGCCCCCACCCACATCACCCCAGTCCACCCACCCACGTTCCGGGGAACCCAGCCTCCCCTCGCTCCGGGGCTCGCCGAAGACCTTGGGGAGGGGAAGCAGGAAGAAGGAAGGAGAGCTCGGGCCCGGCCTAGGCCTCTCCGACCGCCCCGCGAGGTGAGGGGGGAGCCCTTGGGCCGGGCTCGGTTCCGGTCGGCAGCAAGGCCTCCTGCGGCCCCCGGCCTTCCCCACGCAGCGCCTGAGGCAGCCGTCCCAGCCCGGGCTACACTCACTTGCCAGCCGCGGTCCATCGAGTCCCGCGCTGCTGCCTCCTCCGCCGGTTGCTGCTGCTGCCCCCGTGCCGCCCAGGTCCGGCTTCTTAGGCCCGGGGGGCGGCCCGGCTCCCCCGCCTGGGACGGCCCCAGGCGGAAAGCCGGCCACCGGCGCGCCCGCCAGCGCCAGAGGGACGCTGTTGCTATGGAGGCCGAGGCCCGGGGCAGCCCCGGCGGCCGGGTCCTCATGCAGGAACTGACACTCCTCCCCGTAGAAGCAAGTCTTATCCTTGGCGTAGTAGCGGCAGTACTTCAGCTTCACTCCCGCCGCCGCCCCGCCGGGGACACCCCCGACCCCCGGGGGGGTCACCACCGCCACTGCGGCCGCCAGCGAGGAGGAGGAAGAGGAGGCGGCGGCCGAGGGGGGCGGGAGGCCGCCGCCACTGTTCATGGCAACGCCGCAGCCGCGTCTTCCGCCGCTGCCCGAGGAGCCGCCGCCACCATAGACTGGGGAAGGAAGGAAGACGCTGCCGGTGCCGGATAAAAGCCTGGGCGAATGGGTCTGTCCCGCTGCGGGAGCCGGAGCCGCCCGGGGAGAGGGGGGAAGGGAGAGGGGAGGGAGGAGGGGTAGGAAGGAGGGAGGGGAGGGGGAGAGTTGGGATTCTCTCTCACTCACTCTCTCGTTCTCTTTTCTTAAAGGGGCCGCGCGGGACGACGGGGTGGGCGTGCGGGCCCAGACGGGGACTTCGAAGGCGCGGGCAGGGGTAGAGGGAGCAGCGGCGGCGAGCTGGTGAGGAGAGCAGAGGGGCCGGTTTATTTTTAAATTCTGCCTCCACTCGCTCTCTAGCGCTCTGGTTCCCCCGAGTTGTTTATTCCATTTTCCTCTTCCTGAGACGGCCGTCGCCGCTGCGCGTGCGCGCGAGGCGCGGTGGCTTGTGGGTAGCGGGAGCGCGTAGGGAAAGCCTGGCCTGGCTGGCGTCGGGTTCCCGGTGGCATCCGCGAGCTGGCGGCGGTTGCACAGGTGGTCTTCGGTGACGTTCCCAGACGCCCGTCGGGTGCCCAAGTTCTCACGAGCCTGGATATCTTCTTTATCATATATCCTCTTACTGAATTAGCCAGGTGTCATTTTTTCAATTGAAAAGACAAAATTGGCTGCACGTTACTGCACCTTTTGGAGGACTGGAGCTCTTGGTCTTTGAAGAACAGTTTCATTCAGTTGCCACATTTCCTCTCCCTCTTCCCTTTTTTCACCCCTGTCTTCGTCCTCCTCGAAGGAGGTGAGAGCTACAGGACTGATTATCTTAGCTTCTGGGCTCTTTGTCAAAATACTGAGCCAAAAAAGGTTGATTTCGACAAACCCCCTGCTCAGTGCGGCACCTGTTTTCTCTGCGTTTGTGGTTACTAAAGGCCCTGAGAAAATTTTGATGAAAAACAGATACCACCTGGGACAAAACAGTGCCTAGGTAGCACGGGAAGGTTTCACTTATAAATGTAATAGATTGATTTTCTTTCCAATCTGCCTAGTCGTTTTTAAGAGATAGTTTCTCGGAATTTTGAAGAATAGCAATGAAGGAAAATTTTGAACAGCTTAGTTTTTTCGCTGAAAAAGATTTTCACAAAAGGCAAATCCCTGTTGTGAAGGGCAGGTGTTTTTTGTTTTTTGTTTTTTGTTTTTGTTTTTTTTCGGCAGTATTTAAGAAATTCTGGCTAACAGACGAAGTCACAGAAGACTGGATATAAGCAAAATGACCTCACTGCAAAAAAGGGAAAAGATGGATTGATTCTATAGATCACAACCTGGTAAGCCTGGTGATGTTAAGTAGCTAAATTCAAAACTAATATGAATATATTTTCTACTTAGAAGCATTTTCACTTATTTTATTATTAAATATTTATTAATGAGCCAGGTGCCATAGTGCACACTTGTCATCCCCACGACTGGCAGGCTGACAGAAGAATCCACTAGTTCAAGGCCAGGAGCAGCCTGCAAATCTTAGCAAGACCCTGTCTCAAAAAATATAAAAAGGTGTGCCGGTCGTGGTGGTGCACACCTGTAATCACAACAGCTCTGGAGGCGGAGGCAGGTGGATCGCAAGTTCGAGACTGGAGGCAGTCTGGTGTAATTTAGCGAGACCCTGTCTCAAAAAGTAAAAAAAAAATGGACTGGGGGGGCTCAGCTCAGTGATCCAGCACTTGCAAAGCATGCAGGCGCGAGACCTTGGGTTCAATCCCCAGTACCACAAAAAGAAAAAGAAAAAAGTTTTGGGGTGCAGTGCAGTGGTGGAGTTTGTAAGTTAGTGTGCACAAGGCCCTGGTTCAACCCCCTAGTATTGGAGAAAAAAAAAATACACACACACACACAGACATTGTTAGGTGCTCTCTAGTGAGTTGATGCCTGACTCATAGCGTCCCTACATACAACAGACAAAACACTATTGTCAGTGCTTCTCTGCTATTCATAGGGTTTTCAATGGCTGATTAATTTTTGGGAGTGGGTTGCGTGGTCCATCTCCCAAGCCTACAGCACCTGGTATTCCCAGGTTGTCTCCCATCCAAGTACTAGCCAGGTTTGACCCTGCTTAGCTTCCAAGATCATTGCAGGCCACACACACACACACACACACACACACACACACACACAGAGAGAGAAAATATGTGTGCTTACTTTTGCCCATTGCATGTACCAGGACCTATACAAGGAGCCAGGGAAACAAAAGTGAACAACATACAGTCCTACCAGAATTCAAATGGGTTGTTTATCCTCTGATTGGGAAGGCCTAAAGTATACCGGCAGTTATAAACCAGTGTCTTAAGTGCTATCACATTGGGTATTAGGGAATATTAAAGATGTTAGACTTCCTGGAGGAACTTGATACATTAGTAGCAGGGGTTGAAAACATTGAATTCAGACAGTATTGGCTTTGAAACCCAGAGCCTACACTCCATACCTATGTTACTCTAGGTAAGTTGTTTCTTTGTGCATTATTTGTATGGTTGGGATAAAAATACCTCATAATACCTGATAATGTATAAACTAATAATGTATATAAGATGTCTCATATTTATCCAGGCTGGGATTTAGCTCAGTGGGTAGAGCGCTGCGCTGCAGTCTCTGAGGCCCGGAGTTCAATTCCCAGCCTGGCAATCCACTCCCAAGGCAATCCCGAAGTACTCAGCCATTGAAAACCCTATGAGGGTCGCTATGAGTCAGATACCGCCTCGACAGCACCTAACAACAACAACAACATATTTATCCAGGGGTTATGGCACATGCCTGTAATCCCAGATACTCAGGAGAATTTCATTTTGTGGCCACAAGCTAGCCCATATTCAATAAGAATTCAGTAGATTTTAGCTAGTTCATTTATTGGTATGAATGCTGCTAGTAGTAGTTACTGTATAGGGTAAGAGCATTCTAGACAAATCACACAGCTTGTGCAAAAGGCTTTGAGATGGAAAACAGATTGTTAGGGAGAATAGTGATAGCAGAGAACTAAGCAGAGTCCACAGAAGTCCTTGTAAGGCTGTGTTAAAGACAGAACTTTTACCTGGGTACAGTGGCACACGCCTGTAATCCCAGCAATTTGGGAGGCAGAGGCAGGAGGATCGCAAGTTCCAGACAACAGGCAGTCTGTGTAATTTAGCAAGACCCTGTCTCAAAAAGTTAAAAAAAGGGGGGGGGGGGGACTGCAGATGCAGCTTAGTGATCCAGCACTTGCAAAACATGCAAGGCTCCAGGTTCAACCCCTAGTACCAAAAAAAAAAAAAAAAAAGAAAAAAGAAAAGAAAAAATTATACTTGAGGGCAGTTACAGGTCATTATAGGATTTTTAAAATTCAAGTAACTTCATTCATATTCCCCTTTTTAAAAAAAGATTTTGACATTCAAAAAACCATATAGGTCAAGAAAGAAGATGAGTTTATTACCATTTATATCAGAGCAGAGTAAGACAAGTTACCAGTTTGTAAGTTGCAAAGACAAAACTTAAACTCAGGACTTGTAATTACAAAATCTATGCTCCCCATAGGGCTGGGATTTAGCTCAGTTGGTAAAACACTGTTCTGCAGTCTCTGATGTCCTGAGTTCGAATCCCAGCACCGCAAAATTGGGAGAAAGACTTCCCCTCTGGAGTGGCAATCCACTCCAGAGGCAATCCCAAAACAATCAGCCATTGAAAACCCTATGAGGGTCGCTATGAGTCGGACACCTAACAACAACATGCGCTCCATATTATGCATTTAGTCATCATTAAGTGAATGTGTATGCCTCCTGATGGTTTGATAAGGAAGATAGTGTTTATGATGAGACAAGAGAGGTTCAATAAATTTATGCCAGATTAGGCATGTTATTCAAACAGGCTTTGATTGAGAATCTACTATGTATTATATAATCAGCAAGCTCTGTAAAATTCTGATATACAAAACGTATAAGAGCATCAAAAGACATTGGAGAATGAAGGAAATGCCAATAATAAAGTCATCCATCCCTCAGTACCACATCTGATAAAGATTTCTATTAAATTCCTGTGAGAAGCTGGGCATGGTGGCTCATGCCTGTAATTTCAACAATTTGAGAGGTGGAGGCAGGAGGATTACAAATTTAAGGTCAAAGGTAACCTATGTAACTTAGTGAGATCCTGACTCAAAAATAAAAAATGATTAATGGGCTAAGGGTGCAGCCCAGTTGCAGAGCACTTGCAAAGTATGTATGAGGCCCTGGATTCAACCCCCAAGTACTATAAAAAAAAAAAAAAACTAAAAAAATTATTTTGAAAAATAAATGAAGTTTAGCACAGTACTCTTAGATTGTTGTTACTAGGTGCTATTGAGTTGGGTCCAACTCATAGCAACCCTATGTACAACAGAGTGAAACACACCCCAACACTGCCATGCACACATTTTATATTTAAGCCCACTTTGCAGCCACTGTGTCAATCCATCTGGTTGAGTCTTCCTTTTCTCATTGACCTGGCTTTATCCCAAACATGGTATCGTTTTCCAGGAATTGTTCCCTCCTGACAACACATCCAAAATACATAAGACACAGTCTAGCTATCCTTGCTTCCAAGAAGCACTGTGGTTTCACTTCCTCTAGGACAGATCTCTCAGTTCTTTTAGCAGTCCATCAAATGTTCAGTGTTTGTCTCCAGTATCGTAGTTCAAAAATATCAATTTTTCCCATCTCCTTTATTCAGTGTCCACCTTCCACAACCATATGATGCTACGGAAAATATCATGGCATGAGTCAGGTGCACCTTCATCTTCAGTGTGACATTTTAACTTTTTAACACTTTTTAAAGAGGTCTTTTTCAACAACAGTGCATTTTCCCAATGCAGTGTGTCTTTTGATTTCTTGATGACTGCTTATGCCATTGTTGGTTGTAATACCAAGTAAAGCAAAATATTGGACAGCCTCAGTCTTTTCTCTATTTATCATGAAGCTATTAAAAATGTAGTCATGAAAAGTATAACTGCTTATCATGCATTGTAAATATTTAACATAATACAGAATTGGGTATGTGGTATGACTAAAAATGATATTTAAAAAAAAAAACCACCAAAGATTAAAGTGACTGCCCCAAAACATTAGCAGTAATTTTAGTAAGATGAAAAGATGACAACACAGGTTTTTTGTATTTTTCTTCTACTCCCCACCTTTATTTCATGAACATATATTACTTCTAAATGGGAAAATTAAAATTTGTCCTAATTTAATCTTGTTGTTGTTGTTGTTGTTAGGTGCCGTCGAGTTGAGTCCGACCCATAGCGACCCTATGTACAGCAGATTGAAACACTTGCCGATTCTGTGCCAGGCAAACGATCTTATTTATGTTTAAACCCATTGTTGCAGACACTGTGTCAATCCATCTGGTGGAGGGTTTTCCTCTTTTGTGTTGACTTGCCACTCTTCCAAACATGATGTCCTTCTCCAGGGATTGTTCTCTCCTGACCACATGTCCGAAATATGTAAGACGCAGTCTGGCCATTCTTGCTTCCAAGGAGCACTCTGGTTGCACTTCTTCTAGGACAGATTTGTTGGTTCTTTTGGCAGTCCATGGTATATTCAGTAGACATCTCCAGCACCACAATTCAAAAGCATCAATTCTTTTTCTGTCTCCCTTGTTCAATGTCCAGCTTTCACAACCATATGATGTAACTGAAAATACCACGGCATGAGTCAGACGCACCTTCATCTTCAACATGACATCTTTGCTTTTCAATACTCTAAAGAGATCTTTTGCCACAGCTTTTCCTAGAGCAATGTGTCTTTTGATTTCTTGGCTGCTGCTTCCACGGGTGTTGATTATAGAGCCAAGCAAAGCAAAATCTTGGACAACCTCAGTCTTTTCTCCATTTATTGTGAAGTTGCATACTGGCCAGTCGTAAGGATTTTTGTTTTGTTGATGTTTAGTCACAATCCATATTGAAGGCTATGATCTTTGGTCTTCATCAGTAAATGTTTTAAATCCTCTTCATTTTCAGCAAGCAGAGTTATGTTACCTGCATAACTCAGGTTGTTAATGAGTCTTCCTCCAATCTTGATGCCGCGTTCTTCTTCATAAAGTCCAGCTTCTTGGATTATTTGCTCAGCGCATAAATTGAAGAGATAGGGTGAAAGTATACAGCCCTGACGCACACCTTTCTCAACTTTAAAACACTCAGTGTTTCCGTGTTCTGTTCGAACAACTGCCTCCTGGTTCATGTACAGATTTCTCATGAGCACAATTAGGTGTTCTGGTATTCCCATTTTCCGAAGTGTTATCCATAATTTGTCATGATCCACACAATAAATGCTTTTGCGTAGTCAATAAAACATAGATAGACATTTTTCTGATATTCTCTACTTTCAGCTAATATCCACCTGACATCAGCAATGATGTCCCCAGTTCCCCACCCTCTTCTGAATCCTGCTTGATTTTCTGGTAATTCCCTGTCTATATACTGCTGCAGTCACTTCTGAATGATCTTTAGTAGAATTTTGCTGGTGTGTGATATTAATGGTATTGTCCGATAATTTGCACATTCAGTTGGATCCCCTTTTTTGGGAATAGGCACAAATATGGATCTCTTCCAGTCAGTTGGCCAAGTAGCTATTTTCCAAATCTGTTGGCATAAACATGTTAACACCTCCAGTGCTGCATCTGTTTGTTGAAACATCTCTATTGGTATCCCATCAATTCCTGGAGTCTTGTGTTTCGCCAGTTCTTTCAAGGCAGCTTCCACTTTGTCCTTCAACACCATTGGTTCCTCTTCGTATGCAACCTCTTGGAATGGTTGGTCATCTACCAATTCTTTCTTGTATAATGACTCTGTGTATTCTGAGGAGTTGGTACACAACGTTATTAAATTCTCTGTAATTTTTTCTTTGGTTTTCCAATAAATTTTGCAAAAAGAATTTGGACATTTGTGGCTATTGTGGCTATTTCTTCAAACTATCACTGGTCTTCTGTTTCTCAAAATACATTTCAGAGAAGACTGGTTCAACAGAATATTAATTTGTATTGTACAAAAAATAGTTCTAGCTTTGGGAAATTTTGAGGAACCAAGTTAAACAGGTTTATTTACCATAAGTCTCTTTCAAGACTTTTAATGTGTTGACATGTAAGTCTAAAAGTAAGATATAATATACACATTTACTAAATTTTTCAACCATAGAATTTTTCTCCTCGAAACACTGTCCTAGTCACACGCCTTCTCTCTTTTCCCCATATATTGTTGTTGGATGCCATCGAGTCATGTCCAATTCATAGCCATCCTCATAGAGTTTTCAGTGGCTGATGGTTTGGGGATTGCCTCGGGAGTGGATTGCCACATCTTTCTCCCATTTTTGCAGTGCTGGGAATTGAACCCAGGACCTCAGAGACTGCAGAGAGGCACTCTACAAACTGAGCTAAATCCCAGCCCTTTTTTCCCCATGTTGTTGTTGTTGTTAGGTGCCGTCGAGTCGGTATCTGACTCATAGCGACCCTCATAGGGTTTTCAATGGCTGACTGTTTTTTCGGGATTGCCTTGGGAGTGGATTGCCAGGCCCTTCTCCCATTTTTGCAGTGCAGGGAATTGAACTCGGGACCTCAGAGACTGCAGCGCAGTGCTCTACCAACTGGGCTAAATCCCAGCCCTTTTTTCCCCATATAGCCTATTTTAAAATATGTTCACACTCGCCAGTCCCCCATCCCATCCCTTCTACCTTGTCTTCTACTTCATACATCCATATAAAGAAAATAGTTCTAAGACTAACCCCTTCACTCATGCTTCTGAACTCCATTCTCTAATTTTTTTTCAGGAATTTAGTTATTCTCTATCCAGTATTTTCTTTCTTCTGACTTTCCTCTAATTATTTAAATAGTTTTTAGGACATCCATTCCTTCCTACCATGAACTTTTTGTAATCAAATCCAAGGAACTGAAACACTGCTGATGGTGGTTGTTAGGTGCCATCAAGTCGGGTGAGACTCATAGTGACCCTCATAGGGTTTTCAGTGGCTGATTGTTTTGGCATTACTTTGGGGGTGGATTGTCAGATCCTTCTCCCATACACTGCTATTAAGAGGACTAAAAGATAATGCTACTTTTGTGGGCAATTTGGCAAGAGCTATGAAATTTTTAAATATCCATGCCCTATGACCCAGCAATCCCAATTGTGACATCTACCCTAGAAAAACACTTTTTGGGGAGATGGGCATGAGAGTGCTGGGGATTGAAATCAGAACTTTGCCCATGCTAAGCACATGCTACCACTGAGCTACACCTTGTTGTTAGGTGCTATCTGCAGCACCCAGAAAAAGACTTGTGCTCAAGGAGGCAGGCATGACAATGTTCGTTTGAGTCATTGTTGATAATAGCAAAACTGGAAATAGCACAAATACTCAAAAATAGACAGCTGGATCTATATGTGCCATCATTCTCTAAGATCTATTGTTGAATGAAAAAGGTATAATTATGTGGAAGATGATATCTTTGATGTAAAAAAAATTTCGTACAAGGGTATGTACAAATGCACATGGAAGGGGAAGGGTAAACATTGCTAACAGGAATAGGAATTGAAAGTAGTAATCAAAGGGGATTTTATCTGTACTGCTTCAGATTTCACAAAATTATATGCCTGCTTTGCTTATATAATTTAAAAATTCTTTAAAATAAAGGAAACTCATTTACCCCTGGTTTCCCTCTTTTTCCCTAACTTCTTCCTTCTCATCATAGGCCATTTTTTTAAATAGTCCATTTATAACCCACCTCTTCATCTCCCATTCCCTTAATCAAATGTAATCCAACATTTGTCCTTGCTATATTAAAATATTTTTGCCAGAGCCACCACTGACCTAGTTGGCAAATCACATACTTTTCAGCCATTTCTATTTCCTCTACCATATTGAACAGTATTAGTCATTTCACACTTCGCTTTTCTCTTGGCTTCCAGTTACTCTTTTTCTTTTTTTTTTTTTTTTTGTTATGGTTAGAATATGAAAGGTCTCCCACAGGTTCATTGCTGAAAGACTCATCTCCTTCTGGTGGTGCCATTTTGGGAATAAACAGCAAAAGTTCTGGAAACTTCAAGAGGTAAGACCTGGCTGGAAGAAGTGGGCCACTGGGGCATGCATTTAAAGGTTATGCCTGGTGTCTGCCTTTTGTTCTACTTCCTGTCCACCATGAAGTGAACAGTCTCTGCCACCTGCTCCGGCTACCATGATGTACTGCCTTACCACAGGCTCAGGAAGATGGAGCTGAGTGCCATGGACTGTACCCTCTGAAACTGGGAACCAAAATAAATCTTTTGTCCCTTTAAGTTGTTTCCTCTCAGGTATTTATCACAGAAGCACAGAAGTCTGACTAACAGTTTTCCTCCAGTCATCTTAGTTTCTTGGTAGGGTTTCCTCTGGCTCTAATAGTCAGTGATCCCTACGTGGTAGGCCTTTCAGAAGTATCTGTGAAATACATTGCCTTTAACTTATTCAGTAGATAGTCATCCTCTGAGGTTAAGGTTTGTTGTGAAAAGGAAAACACAGTGGATTTGGGATTAAAATAATTAGGGTAAAACCTGGTGTTTGCTACATTATACCTGTGTGGCTTTTGGCAAGTCTTTTATCATTTAGCTCAGTATCTTCATTTTTAAGATGGAAAGAATACCAACTGTAAGGAGGTGTTTTAAGGATTGTATGGCAGAATGAGAACCTCATGGAGAAAATTCTCTCTTAGCCACTAAGAGAAAAGTAAGTTTTCATTTGCAAAATGATTTTAGCCACCTTTCTGTGGAAAAGGCATTTTACTTGTGATAACTTTATATTTTATTGCCTTTAATATTACCTCCTTTAGCATTCTCTCTGCATCCCTCTACTTTTATGACAATGACCATGGCGATTACTGTAATGATGCTTCAAATTCCATGGGGTTTCACAGCTTTCCAAAGCAACCCGGCATTTTTTCCATGGGTCCTCCCAACAATCCTATGGAACAGTGAAAATGAATATATTATTTTAATATGGAGAATCTGAAAGCTTGAAAGGATCTGTGAGATTCTATAACTTGCCCTAAAATATGGAACATTAGTCTCAAATCTGCTCTTTCAACTCATATATTCTCTTTCTCCTAAGATATAGGTATTGCCTTAGAATTTTCTTAATCTTGCCTTCAGCCCACCCCAGGTTTAAATATAGTCCCTCTTTATCCTCCATTGATATGTACCAAATCCATGTTTCATTCCCTTTTTCAGTTAATCCCTCAACCAAACCTGTAACATGCTAATAGGGAGGAAGAGTGCTTCCAACATTACCTATGTGTTCTAGCAGGAATGTCCACAGATGTAGGAATATTCCCATTTTTGGATGGAGGAGATGAGAAATATGATAAAGTAATAAATTTTTTTCTCCGGAACCTGATAATCTAAGTAAGTATTATTTTCCAGGTAATCACATTTTTAAAAACTAGGTTTATTCTAAATTATAATATATCTTTGAGATTTACTTCAGTGCCCCAAACACAATTTTAAAATATCCTCGTAATAGCAAATCTTCATTCTTTAAGAGAAGCTTTGGTAATTGGAAATGACCCAAACTTATATCAGAGCCAGAGCTAGGTGTGGGAAATAATAAAAATTTCTGAACAGAACTATGTCATCTGTGATTTAAAGCAATAATATCAATATAAATAAAACCAGTATTCTCTTGGTTTAAAAGCTGGTGCTAAAAATAATTCCATAAAAACAATGGAAGTGGTCTGGGTTGTAGCTCAAAGACAGAGTGCTTACAGAGTGCTTAACTAGTATGTGTGTGAGGCCCCAGGCATAAAGGCCAGGATGACCAAAAAAAAAAAGAAAACATTATTAAAGTGAAAGTGTAGCCAGGGGTGGTGGTGCAGACCTATAATCACAGTGAGGAGAGGCTGAGGCAGGAGGATCACAAGTTTGAAGCCAGGGACAGCCTATGTAATTTAGGGACACCTTGTCTCAAGATAAAAGAGTAAAAAATAGGCTGGCGTACACTGTAGTGGTAGAGTGCTTGAAAGCAAGTGTATCATCTTCCCAGGTAACTACAGTAGAATTCTACCAAAAAAAAGTGTTCATTTGATTATGTAATGTAGTGTATTGCTGCTTCAAAATTATTTAAGGAAAAAAATAAAAGCCCAAAATAAATTATTTATTTATTTATTTATTTATTTATTTATTTTGCAGCACTGGGGGTTGAACCCAGAGCCTTGCACTTGCATGCTTTGCAAGTGCTGTACCACTGAGCTGCACCCCCAGTCCATTTTTTTTTTTTTTTTTTTAGTTTTTGAGACAGGGTCTCATTAAATTACACAGGCTGCCCCTGGTCTTGAATTTATAATCCTTCTGCCTCTGCCTCCCAAGTCGCTGGGATTACAGGCATGTGCCACTGTGCCCAGCATTTTAAAAGTTCTTATTTGCCACACATTTCATGTTTCCATGCATTTTGTAAGCAACCACCTTTATAGTACAGACTGTCTTTGTTTCTTTTTAATTATTCATATTTTTAAGGCTTTAAACAGGTTTATTCTCAAGTAATCTTTACTAAAAATGAATCTGTCATCAACTAAGTCATCTTCATGCTAACAAAGGTTATGTCCCAAACTGAAATAATCTACAAACTATGTTTGTCTTGGAAAACAATGTGGAGTTCCTTTGTTTTGGGGGGGGGGGGTTTGTTTTGTTTTGTTTTGTTTTGTCTTCTGGTCTGGATGGCCTCCAGTAACATATACTACACTGTTAAAGGAAAATGTTAATATCAATTAGTGTTAAATACCAATAACTGAAGGGAAAATGTTACATTTTCTAGGTAGTGATTTATATTAGTGATAGTTACCTAACTTTTAAAAATTCTCTCTTATGACAATCTTGAGTAGAAACTACATGTGGATAGTTAGAATGCACTGGTATTGAGTTCTAGAAATGGAATTTGCTACATGTATATATCTCCTACATACTCATGAAGCATGTCACCTTGTGCTCTAAGCTGTGTTCTATCATTTTTGTTTGTTTGTTCTGTGAGACAGGGTCTCACTGTATTGCCCAGGCTGGCCTCGAGCTCCTGAGCTGTAACTAAAGATGTGTGTCACCATGGCCAGCTTCTTAATTTTTCTAGGTTATTGGCAACTACTTAATTTAATCTTGTCTTGACAAATTTTTGCTGAGCTAGAAGCTAAAACCTTCCCAGTGGTGGCAGTTATACTGCTATATTGAAAGATTATTTTTACATATCTGTGACTACTGGAAAAACTAGTCTTCCATCATTATCATCATATTTATGCAGTTCTATACATGGTATGGGCTGGGATTTAGCTCAGTTGGTAGAGCACTGTGCTATAGTCTCTGAGGTGCCAAGTTCAATTCCCAGCACCGCAAAAATGGGAGAAGGACTTGGCAATTCACTCCCAAGGCAATCCCGAAACAGCCATTGAAAACCCTATGAGGGTCGCTATCAGTAGGATACCAACTCAACAGCACCCAACAACAACAACATACATGGTATAGATTTTTGAGCCTTTATTGTAATAAAAAAAAATTGTTACTTTTCACAAGTTTTCAAAAGACTTAAAGACTCCTTGTTATATTCCTGCACAATGCAGTAAAAGCAAATACAATATCAATTGTTCCTTGGAAATAAACTTAACTATGAAGTGTACCATCATTAACATGCTATATAACTACTACCAACCTTACAGAAGTACTTTCAACTTAGCAAAGCCCACTTCCACCATTTCTGTTGGCTAAGTACACACTATTCAAGAAAGTAGCATCAGCCAGGCACGGCGCACGCCTGTAATCCCAGCGGCTGGGGAGGCGGAGGCAGGAGGATCGCAAGTTCAAGACCAGAGGCAGTCTGTGTAATTTAGCGAGACCCTGTCTCAGAAAATAATAAAACCTACAAAATGGGCTTCGGGTGCAGCTCAGTGGTCCAGGCCCTGGGTTCAACCCCTAGTACTGCAAAAAAAAAAAAAAAAGTAGCATTAATACTTCTATGTGTAATATGCTTCTTATAATTTTATATCTGATAGTTCTCTGTTGCTTGCAGCCGTAGCACTGTGGCATCTGATCCCATCAGATCTCAGAAGCTAAGCAGGGTCGGGCCTGGTTAAGTACTTGGATGGGAGACCGCCTGGGAACACCCCATAGTGTAGGCTTGGCAGAAGGACCTGGCAACCCACTCCCAAAAGTCAATCCGCCACTGAAAACCCTGTGAATAGCAGAGAAGTAGTAACACTACTGTAAGCACCTAACAACAACAACATTTCTGTGTAAATAATTTACTATTTCAAAATTTAGACATTAGTTTTATTTCAGACTTTCTAGTTTACACTCTTTGATAAAAAGACTTAGATCAGGAGTATGTCCTGATCTAAGTATGTCCTGATTGAAAAGTATGTCTTAAGAATCTTAGTAAGAGGTGCCATTAGTAAAATTAAAATGAAGCTCCTACAGTTAAGAAACTTTATGTCTTTTGTACAGGCTGTTAGTGGTCGTTTTTTTAGCATCCTGTCATCTTGGTAGTATTAAGAAGATGCCTTTACATTATGTAAGGAACATACATAACTATTATTTATTGAGAATTTTAAAATGTTTATCCTAGTGCAAATAAAAAGGAAGCAAGAGTGAGAATATTCATATCAAGAATAGAAAATTAAGGCCAAAACATTAATTGTAAAAAAGAGGAATACTATGTGAAGATAAAAGGTATACTCCACAAAATAATAATGACGTTAGTAAATATCTGTGCACCAAATAGTAACATTAGAAAAAAGCAAAAACACATAACTGTACAAGAACTTGACTAGAATCCCATGCCCACAATTATAGTGGGAGAGTTTAATAAACCTCTTTCAGAACTTAACAGATAAGTAGATTTTTAAAAAACAAGGATACATATTAGTAGTGTAATCAACTGGCCTCATTTTTAGCCAAACATACAACTTGGTACTTCATCATAAAAGTGTGCATCCTTTTCACATGGCTGTGAATGATTCTAAAAAACTTCTGAACATCTGGCCATGACTTATTTATTAAAATTTATTAATATTTTCATGAGGTACAGAGTGGCAATTCAGTACATATATATAATATGCAATTATCAAATCATGATAGTTAATTCCATTTCCTTAAATATTAAAAAAATTAACATGTAATAATTGTACATATTTATGAGGTATAGTATGCTTTTTTAAAATTTGAATACCATGTAATGAGTTTCACTATGCGATTCTCATACCATTACATCTGTTCTTTACACTTGTTTTCTCTCAATTTACCCTTCTATCTTGCTCCCCTCCTCCTCACACGTTTCCCAACCCACCCTTCTCATTTGTCCCCCTCCTTCAGATGAATCCCTTTGTATTTTGCAAATCTTAAATACATATAAATTTTATGTATAACTACATATTTTTTCCACTTGCCTCTAACAAATTTCAAAAGATAGATTTAGCCAGGCACACACCTGAAGTGCCAGCACTTGTGAGTATGAGGAATGGACACAACTTCAAGGCCAGCCTGGACTACATAGTGAGTTCCAGGCCAGTATTGGCAACATAGTGAGACTCTGACCAAAAAAAAAAAAAGAGAAAGAGAGAGAGAAAGAAAGAAAAAGAAACAGGTTTTATACACTTTATACATTGCATTTTCTGATTATAATCCAATGCAAGTACACAATGTGGTTGTTTGGTGTCATCTAGTTGAGTCCAACTCATAGCAACCGTATGTACAACGGAATGAAACACTCTCCAATTCTGTGCTAGGCACATTGTACGAAAGCCAAGGTACAACCTTGACTATATCCCACCTGAGTTCAGAGATATCTCAACAACAGATTTAATGCCAGGAGACCTCCTGGGAACACCAGATACTGTAGGCTTGACAGAAGGACCTGGCAACCCACTCCCAGAAATCAATACGGTATTGAAAACCCTATGAATAGCAGAGAAGCAGTAACTACTGTCCGCACCTAACAACAACAGTTCTGTGTAAATAATTTACTATTTCAAAAATTAGGTACTGTTTTACTTCAGATTTTCTAGTGTATACTCTTTGATGAAAAGCCTTAGATCAGGAGACTTGTTGAAAAATATGTCTTAAAATAAGAATCTCAGTAAGATGTGCCATTGATAAAATTAAAATGAAGCTCCTACAGTGAAACCCATTTTTACAAATACTGTGTCAATTCATCTGGTGGTGGGTTTTTCCTTTTTTTTCATTGAACTGTCTCTGGCAAACATGATGTCTTTCTCCAGGGATTGGTCCCTCGTGACTACATGTCCAAAATACGTAAGACGCAGTCTAGCCATCCTTGCTTCCAAGCAGCACTCTGGTTGTACTTCTTCTAGGACAGATCTATTGGTTCTTTTGGCAGTCCATGGTATAGTCAATCATCGTCTCCAGCACCATAGTTCAAAAGCATCAATTCTTCTTCTGTCTCCCTTGTTCAGTGTCCGGCTTTCTCAACCATATGATGTGGCCAAAAATACCATGAGTCAGGCATACCTTCATCTTCGATGTGACATCTTTACTTTGCAATACTCTAAGGAGATCTTTTGCCACAGCTTTTCCCAAAGCAATGCATCTTTTGATTTCTCGAGTGCTGCTTCCACGGGTGTTGATTGTAGAAACAAAGTGAATTCATAGACAACCTCAATCTTTTCTCCATTTATTGTGAAGTTGCATACTGAAAAAATCATAAGGATTTTTGTTTTGTTGATGTTTAGTCGAAATCCATACTGAAAGCTACATTCTTTGATCTTCATCAGTAAATGTTTTAAATTCTCTTCACTTTCAGCAAGCAGAGTTGTGTCATCTGCATAACACAGGTTGTTAATGAGTCTTCCTCCAATCCTTATAATGTTTCTCATAAAGTCCAGCTTCTCAGATTATTGCCTCAGCATAGAAATCAAAGAGATATGGTGAAAATATACAGCCCTGACGCACACCTTTCTCAACTTTCATCCAGGCAGTGTTTCCTTGTTCTGCTTGAACAGGCTCCTGGTTCAGTACAGATTCCTCATGAGTACAATTAGGTGCTCTGGTATTCCCATTTTTCAAAGTGTTATCCAAAATTTGTTATGATCCACACAGTCAAATGCCTTGGCATAGTCAATAAAACATAGATAGACATCTTTCTGATATTCTCTGCTTTCAGCAAATATTCACCTGACATCAGCAGTGATCTCCCTGGTTCTCTACCTTCTTTTGAATCCAGCTTGACTTTCTGGCAGTTCCCTATCTATATATTGCTGCAGATGCTTTTGAATGATCTTTGGTAAAAATTTGCTTGTGTGTGATATTAATGATATCCACGTTCAGTTGGATCCCCTTTTCTGGAAATAGGCACAAATATGGATCTTTTCTAGTCAGTTGGCCAGGTACCTTTTTTCCAAATTTGTTGGCATAAACATGTTAACACCTCCAGTGCTGCATCTGTTTGTTGAAACATCTCTATTGATATTCCATCAATTCCTGGAGCCTTGTGTTTCGCCAGTTCCTTCAAGGCAGCTTCCACTTTGTCCTTCAATACCATAGGTTCCTCTTCATATGTAACCTCTTGAAATGGTTGGTCATCTACCAATTCTTTTTTGTATAGTGACTCTATGTATTCTTCCCATCTTCTTTTGATACTTCCTGCATTATTTAATATTTTCCCTGTAGAATCTTTCACTATTGCCACTGGAAGATTGAATTTTTTCTTCATTTACTTAAGCTTGAGAAACACAAAGAGTGTTCTTCCCTTTTGGTTTACTGTCTCCAGCTCTTTGTACATGTCATTATAATATTTGTTTTTGTCTTCTTGACCTGCCTTTTGCAATCTTCTATTTAGTTCTTTAATTTCATCATGTCTTTCTTTTACTTTAGCTGCTCAATGTTCAAGGGCAAGTTTCAGAGTCTGTTAATGACAGGTAATTAGGTCTTTTCTTTTTTTCCTGTCTTTTTAGTAACCTTTGCTTTCTTCATGAATGGTATCTTTGATGTCATGCCACAACTCCTCTGGTCTTATATCATTTGTATCTAATGCATTAAATCTGTTCTTGAGATGATCTCTGAACTCAGGTGGGATGTACTCAAGGTCGTACCTTGGCTTTTGTACACTTGTTCTAGTTTTCTTCAGTTTCAGTTTGAACTTGCATATGAGAAGTTGATGGTCTGTTCCACAGTCAGCACCTGGTCTTGTTCTGACATTTAATATGGAGCTTTTCTATCCTTTCTTTCCACAAATCTAATCAGTTTGTTTCCTATATGTTCCATCTGGTGGAGTCCATGTGTATAGTCGCTGTTTATGTTGGTGAAAAAATGTACTTGCTATGAAAAGGTCATTGGCCTGACAAAATTCTATCATGGGATCTCCAGCATCGTTTCTGTCACCAAGGCCATATTTTCCAACTATTGAGCTTTCTTCTTTGTTTCCAACCTTTGTATTCCAGTCACCAGTAATTATCAGTACATACTAATTGCATGTTTGATCTATTTCAGATTGCAGAAGCTGGTAAAAATCTTCCCTATCTTCAGTTGTGGCCGCAGTGGTGGGTGCATAAATTTGATTAATAGTCACATTAACTGGCCTTCGTTGTAGGCATGTGGATGTTTTTCTATCACTGACAGTATTATATTTCAGGACAGATCTTGTGATGTCTTTTCTGATGATAAATGCAACCTGATTTCTCTTTAGTTTGTCATTCCCAGAATAGTAAACCATATGATTATCTGACTCAAAAAGTTCACTGATTCCTAGAATGCCAATGTTTATGCACTCCATTTCTCTTTCAATGAATTCTAATTTTCCTAGATTCATACTATGTACATTCCCTGTTCCAATTATTAATGAATGTTTACTGTTGTTTCTCCTCATTTTGAGTTGTACCACATCCGCAAATGGAGGTCCCTGGGGCTTTATTCCATCTCCATCCTCAAGGTAGAGTCTACTTTGAGGAAGCAACTCTTCCCCAGTAGTCTTTTGAGTGCCTTCAAACCTGGGGGGCTATTTTCTGGCACTATATCGGACAGTGTTTCTTTGCTTCTTTGCTATACATAGGGTTTTCAATGGCTAGTTGTTTCAGGAGTGGTTCACCAGGTCCTACTCGCTAGTCTGTCTTAGTATGGAAGTTCAGCTGAAACCTGTCCAGCATGGGTGACCCTGCTGGTATCTGAGATAACAGTGCCATAGCTTTCAGCCTCATTGCAACACACAGCCCTCCACAGTGCAGCAAACTGACAGACATGTGGGGGAAGTAGACAATAGCATGTTAAAAAGAAAGCCATTAAGCCCACCTATATAAGCCAAAAGAAAATATAACTGAAATTATACACATCTAAAAGTCAATGAAAAGGAGAATATACTGCATTTTAAAATTTGTAAGATACACTGCAATACTCAGAAGGAAATGTAATCTTGAACATTTTTATTATTAAAGAATAATAAACTTTAATACCAGGACAAACTGATCCCAGAGAAAGGAAGAGAAGGGAGCATATAATAAAGGAAAAACTAAAATGAACAAAGAGGAAAACATTAAAAGGTTTAAGTAAAACCAAAGTTTGGTTATTTGAAAATAGCAATAGAAACTGGGTGCTGTAGTGTATGCCTATACCCCAGTGACTTGGGAGGCTGAAGCAGGAGGATCACAAATTCAAGGCCAGATGCACCTGTGCAACCTAACAAGACCTTGTCTCAAAATAAAAAGTAAGTAGGCTGGGGTCTGGAGTGCAACGCAGTGGTAAAGCACTTGCCTAGCATGCATGAGCCCTGGGCTCAACTCTTTAATACAGAAAGGAAAGGAAAAGAAAAGAAGAGGAAAGAAAAAAATGAAAGAAAGAAAAGAAAGGGAAAGTAAAGTTGAAGATGGAATACTTTTCAGACAAATCAAAGAATTTCTCACTAGCCAACCCGTACTAAAGGATCTCATGTGGAAGGAATGATGATTAACTGACACAGTTGAATATGTGAGTAAAACCAGATGAACATTGACCATATAGAACAACAATGCCTTGTGAAAATTTAAAGGGCGGTAAAATTAAAACACACAAAACCTAGCAGATTAAATTATCACAGTTGTAAATGAAGGAACATAATAAGGTCCATACATTTTAAAGAAGTAACAAAAGCAGTTTATCTTAGACTAAAGAAAATTTAAGATGCATGTTATAATCTCAAGGGTTACTAAAAGAATAGTAAGGTAAAAGAAACTGAAAGAATAGTAAAAGAATATATTACAACCTAATAAAATCACTGTGGCGTCCGATCCCATCAGATTTTGGAAGCTAAGCAGGGTTGGGCCTGGTTAGTACTTGGATGGGAGACCACCTGGGAACAGTAGGTGCTATAGGCTTGGGAGAAGGACCTGGCAACCCGCTCCCAAAAACCAATCAGCCATTGAAAACTTATGAGTAGCAGAGAAGCACTGACAGTAGTGTTTTACCTATTTTACATAGGCTCACTACGAGTTGGACATCAACTCCACAGCACCTAACAACAGCAATAATAAAAGAAGGGATGGAATAATAAGGGTTTTAATCCACAAGAAATCAGGCAAGGAATAAAAAACACTGGACAGGCAAAACATCTCTTCACTCAGGCCCGTGGCATCAACAGAGTGGGTTAGTGTCTTCATATTGTCAGGAAGTTCTGTAGCCATTGATGGGACCAGAAAAACATTACAAGAAAGCCCATGTGGGCACAGCTCTGAAGGCCAGTCCCTTTGGATGTGCTTCCCATGCAAAGGGAATTGTACTGGAAAAAGTTGGAGTTGAAGTCAAACAGCCAAATTCTGCCATCAGGAAATGTGTCAGGATCCAGCTGATCAAGAATGGCAAAAAAATAATAGCTTTTGTATTTAATGATGGTTGCATGAGCTTTATTGAAGAAAAAAACAATGAGTTCTGGTTCCTGAATTTGTCTGGAAAGGTCATGCTGTTGGTGACATTCTTGAAGTCCACTTTAATGTTCAAAGTAGCCGGTGTGTCTCCTTTGGTCCTATAAAAAGGCAAGAAGGAAAGACCAAGATCATAAATTTTGATGATGAAAACACATTAGTAATAAATTTTCATGTTCAAAAAAAAAAGGCTGAACAATAGAAAACAGGAATATTAAAATCTAAGTATATTAAATATAAATCATCAAGCTCCAATTAAAAGACAAAGACAGCTGGGCATGGTGGTACACACCTATAATCCCAGCACTTAATGAGCTGAGACAGGAGGATCACAAGTTCAATGCCAGCCAGGACTAAAAACAAAACCTAAAGGTTGGATTAATAAAACAATAAGAAAATTATCTGTGTATTAGGATTCAATTAGAGAATTAGAGAAGCAATTAGAGAAGCACAATCACTATCAAGCAGTAATGAATAAGAGTTAATTGTAGGGATTAGAGATACAATTATGGCAGCTGGTGAAGGAGCTAGTGCTTTGCTAATATCTGCTTCAGGTTCAGAGCTGAAGGAACTATGGATCAGCCTGTTGGGGTAGGTAGGGAGTTACGAAAGTTGGGGAATAAGGCAGATTTCAGGAGCTACAATGGAAAAAAATCCATGTTGCCTGTAACATACTTTCCAGCACTGGCCTTCCATTGCTAGATTAAATATAAACCAGCACTAGCCTTTTTGTGAGTGATAAAATCCATGGAATGCCTATAACTGACCAATAGGGCAAATTTTTAAGTTGACCCAAAGCTAAAAGGTAAACTGAAGACAAATGAATATAGCTAGTATTCCTTACTATCTTGGGCACATCCGAGTCCAAGGTCACACAGAATAGCTCCTAGCTGACTACAAAGTAAAACTAAGTCATAATCTCCTTCTCAGCCTAAAGAGGCAATGCTGCTATTTTTCTAGGCCACAGAAAATAGCTCTTAGCCCAATACAAATAAAGTTAAAACCAATAATAATACGATGAATTATTTCTTCCTCAGTCAGCCTGAGAAAGGCTGAGCTTGAGTTTCACACCTAGGACTCACATCACGCTGCGCAGACCATTGCTTTACATACTTCAATAAACTAGAAAGAACAGATTTAGGGCCCAATCCCTCAGATGCCCACTTTGTCTCTCTCCAAGGTGTCTCATCTATTAAAAGCTTGCCTAGCACACTTCCAGCCTGTCTTTCTTGGCCTGGCAGAGTGCCCCAATCTTAGATCACTTCACCCAGAGAAGTGAGGTTTCTTCTGCCTTCTCCAGGTTCCTCCCATTTCTGTGATAACAAAGCCTAACTAGGAGTGCAGAAGGAACTCTGGATGTGAATGAGAACGGGCAGATGGGAACCTAAAGGGACAATGGGAATTCATGAAAACAAACTGGAACCCATCTCTAATCCTCACTGAGATTGTCATGGTGTTGCCCACGAATTATAAATGCTGAAGAAGGAGGCTGAAGGGCTCCAAGCCCTACTGCTTCCCCATGCCACTATCAGATCAGTAACAACCTGGGCAGGTTGGCATAGTACCTGGTTGCCATAGTACCTCGGTACTACCTCACTTCTACCTTCCAAATTGCATATAGAATCTTCTTGTATTCAGCATTAATGAAGAACCATTCTGGGAAAGAAACTCCAGTAAATACAGTTCTAGTTCAGTTAATCTCACATAATACAAAGCCACCACAGTCCATGCTTTGGCATCTGTACACACTTTCTTTAAGCATTTTCAACAAATAAAGACAACAGCAGGATCATATTTTCTAGCTCAAATAATCAATTTCTTTCATAAGCTTAAACATCCAGGCTTAGGTGGCACACGCCTATAATCCCAGCACTTGGGACACTAAGGCAGGAAGATCACAAATTCAAGCCAGCGTGAGTTACATATGGGGAGCTTGCCTCAAAAAAAGCAAAACTAATGAAAAATCCCCCATACATCTGTCAGTTTGCCGCACTGTGGGGGCTTGTGTGTTGCGATGAGGCTGAGAGCTCTGCCACTGTAACCTCGGACATGAGCAAGGTTACCCATGGTGGACAGGTTTTCAGCTGAGCTTCCAGACTAAGACAGACTAGGGAGTAGGACCTGGCGAGCCACTCCCGAAACAACTAGCCGTTGAAAACCCTATGGATAGCAAAGAAACACTGTCAGATATAGTGCCGGAAAATGAGCCCCCCAGGTTGGAAGGCACTCAAAAGACTACTGGGGAAGAGTTGTCTCCTCAAAGTAGAGTACACCATGATGATGGAAATGGAGTAAAGCCCCAGGGTGCTCAACTTGCTGATGTGGCGACTCAAAATGAGGAGAAACAACTGTAAACATCCATTAATAATTGGAACATGGAACTTACGTAGTATGAATCCAGGAAAATTAGAAATCGTTAAAAGAGAAATGGAGCACATAAATATTGACATTCTAGGCATCAGTGAGCTAAAATGGACCGGCACAGGCCATTTTGAGTCAGACAATCATATGGTCTACTATGCTGGGAATATAAGCTAAAGAGAAATGGGATTGCATTCATCATCAAAAAAGGCATTTCAAGATCTGTCCTGAAATACAATGTTCTCAGTGATAGAATAATATCCATACACCTACAAGGAAGGCCAGTTAATATGACTATTATTCAAATTTATGCACCCACCAATAAGGCCACAAATGAAGAAAGGGAAGACTTCTATCACCTTCTGCAATCTGAAATAGATCAAGTATCAATCAAGCAATCAAGACATACTGGTAATTACTGGTGACTGGAATGCAAAGGTTGGAAACAAGAAGGCTCAGTAGTTGGAAAATATGGTCTTGATGACAGAAATAAAGCTGGAGATCGCATGATAGAATTTTGTCAGACCAATGACCTTTTCATTACAAATACATTTTTTCAACATCATAAACGGAGACTATACACATGGACTTCACCAGATGGAACATACAGGAATCAAATTGACTATATATGTGGAAAGAGACGATGGAAAAGCTCTATACCAAATGTCAAAACAAGACCAGGTGCTGACTGTGGATCAGACCATCAACTTCTCATATGCAAGTTCAAACTGAAGCTGAAGAAAATTAGAACAAGTATACGAGAGCCACGGTACGACCTTGAGTATATCCCACCTGAGTTCAGAGACCATCTCAAAAATAGGTTTAATGCATTAGACACAAATGATAGGAGACCAGAAGAGTTGTGGCATGATATAAAAGATATCATTCAAGAAGGAAGCAAAAAGTTCTTAAAAAGACAAGAGAAAAAGAAAAGACCAAATTATATGTCAAAAGAGACACTGGACCTTGCCCTCGAACCTCGAGCAGCTAAAAGGAAGACATGATGAAGTTAAGGATCTAAACACAAGATTTCAGAAGGCAGCTCGAGAAGACAAAAACAAATATTATATTGACATTTACAAGGAGCTGGAGGCAGAAAACCAAAAGGGAAGAACATGCTCTGCGTTTCTCAAGCTTAAGGAAGTGAAGAAAAAATTCAAGCCTCGAGTAGCAGTAGTAAAAGATTCTACAGGGAAAATATCAAATGATGCAGAAAACATCAAAAGAAGATGGGAAGAATACACAGAGTCATTATACAAAAAAGAATTGGTAGATGGCCAACTATTCCAAGAGGTTGCATATGAAGAAGAACCAATGGTGTTGAAGGACGAAGTGGAAGCTGCCTTGAAAGACTGGTGAAACACAAGACTCCAGGAATTGATGGGATACCAATAGAAATGTTTCAACAAACAGATGCAGCACTGGAGGTGTTAACATGTTTGTGCCAGCAGGTTTGGAAAACAGCTACTTGGCCAACTGACTGGAAGAGATCCATATTTGTGCCTATTCCCAAAAAAGGGGATCCAACTGAATGTGCAAACTATTGGACAATATCATTAATATCACACACCAGCGAAATTCCACTAAAGATCATTCAGAAGTGACTGCAGCAGTATATAGACAGGGAATTACCGGAAAATCAAGCAGGATTCAGAAGAGGGTGGGGAACCAGGGACATCATTGCTGATGTCAGGTGGATATTAGCTGAAAGCAGAGCATATCAGAAAGATGTCTGTCTATGTTTTATTGACTATGCAAAAGTATTTGATTGTGTGGATCATAATAAAATATGGATAACACTTTGGAAAATGGGAATACCAGAACACCTAATTGTGCTCATGAGAAATCTGTACATGAACCAGGAGGCAGTTGTTCGAATAGAACAAGGAAACACTGCCTGGTTTAAAGTTGAGAAAGGTGTGTGTCAGGGCTGTATACTTTCCCCCTATCTCTTCCATTTCTATGCTGAGGAGAAAATCTGAGAAGCAAAACGTTATGAGGAAGATTATCAGGATTGAAGGAAGACTCATTAACAGCCTGCATTATGCAGATGACACAACTCTGCTTGCTGAAAGTGAAGAGGATTTAAAACATTTACTGATGAAGATCAAAGATCATAGCCTTCAGTTTGGATTTCGACTAAACATCAACAAAACAAAAATCCTTATGACTGGGTCAGCACGCAACTTCACAATAAATGGAGAAAGATTGAGATTGTCCAAGATTTTGCTTTGCTTGGCTCTATAATCAACACCCGTGGAAGCAGCAGCCAAGAAATCAAAAGACGCATTGCTCTAGGAAATGCTGTGGCAAAAGATCTCTTTAGAGTATTGAAAAGCAAAGATGTCATGTTGAAGATGAAGGTGCATCTGACTCATGCCATGGTATTTTCAGTCACATCATATGGTTGTGAAAGCTGGACATTGAACAAGAGAGACAGAAAAAGAATTGATGCTTTTGAATTGTGGTGCTGGAGATGTCTATTGAATATACCATGGACTGCCAAAAGAACCAACAAATCTGTCCTAGAAGAAGTGCAACCAGAGTGCTCCTTGGGAGCAAGAATGGCCAGACTGCGTCTTACATATTTTGGACATGTAGTCAGGAGAGAACAATCCCTGGAGATGCACATCATGTTTGGGAGAGTGGCAGGTCAACACAAAAAGAGGAAAACCCTCCACCAGATGGATTGACACAGTGTCTGCAACAATGGGCTTACACATAAATAAGATCGTTTGCCTGGCACAGAATCGGCAAATGTTTCGATCTGCTGTACACAGGGTCGCTATGAGTCAGCCTCAACTCAACAGCACCCAGCAACAACAACAACAACAATGAAAAATAATAAATTACTTAACTAAACAAACAACCTCTCTCAACAAAGTTTCTGTCCATCTTTGGGTGATCTTTACTTCCAGCTGAATCAAATTCCCTAATGATATTCTATAACTTAAATCTTGTGTTATAAGGATATTTACTAGTACTTTTAGGACAAATTATATCAGCTGGAAAGGGTGTGTGATGGGACAGGAAAAATGTTTAATATGCAAAAAATATTCAAATATTAATCCTTCCTCCACAACCCATGCCATATTTCCTTTGCCCTCAGCAAGCACCATTGATCATTCTTGATGCCTTGTCAGGTTGTTGTTGTTGTTGTTGTTAGGTGCCGTCGAGTGGTATCCAACTCATAGCGACCCTCTGTACAACAGGGGAAACACTATTGTCAGTGCTTCTCTGCTGTTCATAGGGTTTTCAATGGCAGATTGGTTTTTGGGAGGGGGTTGCCATGTCCTTCTCCCAAGCCTACAGCTTCTGGTGTTCCCAGGCGGTCTCCCATCCAGGTACTAACCAGACCCGACCCTGCTTAGCTTCCAAGATCTGATGGGATCAGATGCCACAGGGCTACAGCTGCAGGCCCTTGTCAGGTAGGTGACCCAAATTTTACTTACTAAATGTCTGTACTATTATCAGTCCTTCCCATATTGGGAAGCAGGAGTTTTCCATTGACTGTCACTGGGCAAGGGAATACTACCAGAGGCTTCAGGAATCTCCTCCATTGCCCCTTACCTAATTGGGTAGTAGTGATCCAATTTCGTTTTGATAATCAGGATGAAACACCCCAACCACTACAATAATTCCTTCTTTGACTTGCTGTCATGGGAAGATAAATGTGGCTCACCTCAGTCTAAGCTTCTGATTCAATGTATCAACATGTGCTCCACTTTAATAGTAGAAACAATAATCAGAAAACTCATTCCAGATAATACAGAAACTACACAGGAACCCATTCCTAAGGTTCCATTCCATTTCTGGTTATCTATTGCTGAATAACAAACCATCTCCAAACTTACTGGTTGGAAATAGTCATCTATTTCTGTTTATGAACCTGCAATTTTGGTAGTATTTGTCAGGATTGGCTTATTTCTCTGCCTCATGCAGCTTCAGTTGCTTCAGTTTGTCAGGAGCTTGGGAATCCATGTTCTGGGTGTCTCGCGGGAGGGAAAGTTGGTGCTGGGTCTCACTTGAGATGACCTGGGACCATGGACAAGGGTCCCAGTTCTACTCTGCCTTGTTCACCATGGACTGCTTAGGCTTCCTCACAGCCTGATAGCAGAGTTTTAAGAGTGCCTTGACAGAATTTGGCACAAACTGCATAATCTTTTCTAACTGAGCCTGGAAAGTCATACCACATCATTTCCATTACAGCCCATTCATACAAGCAGGCACACCCACAGTCAGTAGCTCTATCTTTTGAAGAGGACGGTTTCTAGAAGAATAGATGAGGTGGGAAACATTGTTGAGACAATCTTTGGAAAATCTACCATAACATACTACCTTAAAAATAAGGAATCAAAAAGGTAGAAAGTAAGAAGGTGGCAGTTGTTGTTAGGTGCTGTCAAGTTGGTGTCCCACTCATAGCGACCCTATGTGTAAGAGATGAAACATTATTGTCAGTGCTTCTCTGGTATTCATAGGGTTTTCACTGGCTGATTTGTTTCTTGAGAGTGGGTTGCCAGGTGTTTCTCCCAAACCTACAGCACCTGGTGTTCCCAGGTGGTCTCTCATCTAAGTACTAACCAGGCTCCACCCTGCTTAGCTTCCAAGATCTGCCACCACAGTGGTACAGCTGCAAGCTAAGAAGGTGGTCAGATACATATAATACAAGCATTAACAACAAAAAATCCTAGAGATGTTGATAAGTTAAATTCACCAATAAAATTTAACAGTTCAAAACCTGCATGCATATAAAGATATGTTTAAATATATATTGTCGGGTGCCATCGAGTCGTGTCTGACACCTGGCAACCTTCATAGGGTTTCAATGGCTGATTGTTTCAGGATTGCCTCAGGAGTAGATTGCCATGTCTTTATCCCATTGTTGTGGTACTGGGTATTGAATCCAGGACCTCAGCAACTACAGAGAACCACTTTACCAACTGAACTAAAGCCCAGACCCATTTGGATGTATGTTGTTGTCAGGTGCGGTAAGTCGTGTCCGACTCATAGAGACCCTTATAGGGTTTTCAATGGCTGATTGTTTCAGGAGTGGATTGCCACATCCTTCTCCCATTTTGGATGTATAGGCAGGCAAACTCTCAAAAATTAAAGAGGAGCCGGGCACGGTGGCACATGCCTATAATCCAAGTGATTCGGAAGTTGGAGGCAGGAGGATTGCAAGTTCGAGACCAGAGGCAGTCGGCGTAATTTAGCAAGACCGTGACCCAAAAAAGTAAAAAAATGGGCTGAGGGTGCAGCTCAGTGGTCCAGCACTTGCAAAGTGTGCAAGCGTGAGGCCCTGGTTCAACCCCCAGGGCTGCAAAAAAAAAAAAAAAAAAAAAAAAAAAAAAAAAAAAAAAAAAAAAAAAAAAAAAAAAAAAAAAAAAAAAAAAAAAAAAAAAAAAAAAAAAAAAAAAGAAAAAGAAAGAAAGAAAAAAGAAAGAAAAGAAACTAGACAAGTCCACAACCAAAATGGTAAATTTTCAACACATCTCTCGAACGGATACACAAAGTGGAAAAAATCAGTAAGAATACAGAAGACATGCTGGGTGCCATGGCACATGCCTGTAATCCCAGCTACATGGGAGGCTGAGGCAAGAGGGTTCCAGGATTGAGGCCAGAGCAATTGGTAGAATGCTGCTCTACACTCTCTGAGGCCCTGGGTTCCATCCCCAGTACCACAAAAATGGGAGAAACACCTAGCAACTCACTCCCTAAACAATGACCCATTGAAAACTATGAATAGCAGTACACACTGACATACTGCCGGGCGTGGCACGGTGTTGGGGAGTGTTTCATTCTGTTGTACATAGGGTGGCTATGAGCCAGATCCAAATTGACAGCACCTAGCAAGCAAGCATATGCTGAGCACTAAATTTCAAAGGATTAAAAAGCATGTACAGTTTATAATTACAGTAGAATTAAACTAGAAATCAATGACAACAACAAAACTTTAAAAAGCCCTCCATTTTACACACAAGCCAAAAAGAAATAATCAATGAAAATTTTAAAATGTTTTGATATAAATGAGAATAAATTATGCCAAATCTTGTGAGATATAGCTAAAGACATACCTACATAAGAAAAAAATAGAGCCCTAAGTGCATAGATTAGAAAAAAGGCTGAAAGTGGGAGTGGTGGCAAACGCATGTTATCCCATCACTCAGGAGGATGAGGCATGAAGATTGATGCAAGTTCTAGACTCATGTGGTCTATATAGTGAGTTCAAGGCCAGCCTGGGCTGCACAGCAAGACCCTGTCTCAAAAAAGAAAAGCAAACAAACAAAAAGCTGAAAAATAACTATTAAGCAACCATATCAAGACATTAGGAAGTAAAAGATCAAAATAAATGCAAAGAATGTAGAAAGAAAAAAATAGAAACACATAATAGAATCAATAGTCAAGAATTGATTCTTTGAAAAAACTAATAAAATTAATTAATCTTAAAATTAATGAAACCTATACTGGGTGTGGTAATACACACTTTGTAAACCCAGCACTTGGGAAGCTGAGACAGGAGGCTCGTGAGTTCAAGGTCAGACTAGGCTACATAGCAAGTTTGAGGCCAGCCTGGGATACATACTGAGACTCTGTCTAAAAAAAAAGAAATTAACAAATTAACAAATTAGCAACAACAATTCTCATTTGCTTATCTACTCTTCTAGTGAGATTTATGCCTTCTACCACTCTTGTGATTGTATTTTTTTCTCTACTGTTTGTAGGATTCCTGTAAGTATCTTCTATAATGCTTAATTAGAGGTCATGAATTCCTTTAGATTATACTTATCTTGGAAGGTCTTTATTGCTCAGATTATGGAGGATAATTTTGCTTGTTATAGTAATCTAGGTTGGCAGCTACTTTCTTTCAAGGCTTGAAATACATTATTCCATGCCTTCATGGACCTTAGAGTTTCTGCTGAAAAATCTGCTGTTATTCCAATGTTGTTGTTGTTAGGTGCCGTGGAGTCAGTGTCCGACTCATAGCAACTCTATATACAAGTGAAACACTATTGTTAGTGCTTCTCTTCTGTTCATAGAGTTTTCAATGGCTGATTGTTTTTTGGGAGTGAGTTGCCAGGTCCTTCTCCCAAGCCTATAGCACCTGGTGTTCCCAGGTAGTCTCCCTCCGAATACTAAGCAGGCCTGACCCTGCTTAGCTTCCAAGATCTGATGGAATTGGACACCATGGTGGTATAGTTGCAGGCATTATTCCAATAGGTTTGCCTTTATATATGACTTGGTGCTTCTCTCTTGTAGCATTTAATATTATGTCTTTGTTCTGTACTTTGGACACTTAACTATAATAGGATGTGGAAATGTTCTTTTCTGGTTATGTCTATTTAGGATTATAAATGTCTTCTCTACTTAGATATCCGTATCTTTCCCAAGATATGGGAAAACTTCTGCCATCATTTCAATGAATGCCTTTACCATGTAGCTCTGCTCTGTCATCTATTCTAATTATCCAAAGGATTATCAACCTTGTCTTCAGGATCTGACATTTTTTCTTCTGCTTGATCAGTCTACTGTTGATACCCTCAACTGAGTTTGTTTTGTTTTGTTTTGTTTTTACTTACTGAGATACTCATTTCTAAGAGTTTTGTTTAGTTCTTTTTCAAATTCTCATTCTCTCTCTCTCTTTCCTTCTGTCTTTCCCTCTTTTTCTTTCTCCTTCCCTCCCCCCCTCCTCTCTCTATTGAATTGTGCTTCCAAATCCTGCAATTATTTCCTTAATTAACTCAACTATTTATTGTTGTTGTTGATGTTAGGTGCTGTGCTGTCGAGTCTGACTCATAGCAACCCTATGTACAGTGGAACAAAACACTCCCCAATTCTGTGCCAGGTACATGATCTTATTTAGGCTTAAGCCCATTGTTGCAGACACTGTGTCAATCCATCTAGTGGAGGGTTTCCCTTTTTTTCATTGACCTGCCACTCTCCCAAACATGATGTCTTTCTCCAGTGATTGGTCCCTCCTACGTGTCCAAAATACATAAGACGCAGTCTAGCCATCCTTGTTTCCAAGGGGCACTCTGGTTGCACTTCTTCTAGGACAGATCTGTTGGTTCTGTTGGCAGTCCATGGTATATTCAATCATCATGTCCAGCACCATAATTCAAAAGCGTCAATTCTTCTCCCGTCTCCCTTATTCAATGTCCTGCTTTCACAACCATATGATGCAACTGAAAATAGCATGGCATGAGTCAGGCATACCTTAATCTTCAATGTGACATCTTTACTTTTCAATGCTCTGAAAAGATCATTTGCCACAGCTTTTCCCCAAAGCAATGCATCTTTTGGTTTCTTGAGTGCTGCTTCCACCTTCCACGGGTGTTGATTGTAGAACCAAGTAAAGCGAATTCACGGACAACCTCAATCTTTTCTCCATTTATTGTGAAGTTGCATAATGACCCAATTGTAAGGATTTTTGTTTTGTTGATGTTTAGTCGCAATCCATACTGAAGGCTATGTTCTTTGATCTTCATCAGTAAATGTTTTAAATCCTCTTCACTTTCAGCAAGCAGAGTTGTGTCATCTGCATAATGCAGGTTGTTAATGAGTCTTCCTCCAATCCTGATGCCACGTTCTTCCTCATAAAATCCAGCTTCTCAGATTATTTCCTCGGCATAGAAATTGAATAGATATGGTGAAAGTGTACAGCTCAGATACACACCTTTCTCAACTTTCAGTCAGGCAGTGTTTCCTTGTTCTGTTTGAACCACAGACTCCTGGTTCATGTATAGATTCCTAATGAGTACAATTAGGTGTTCTGGTATTCCCATTTTTCAAAGTGCTATCCAAAATTTGTTATGATCCACATAGTCAAATGCCTTTGCATAGTCAATAAAACACAAATTGACATCTTTCTGATAGTGTCTACTTTCAGCTAATATCTACCTGACATCAACAATGATAGACAGGTCTCAACTGAGCTTCCAGACTAAGACAGACTATGGAGTAGGACCTGGCGAACCACTCCTGAAACAACTAGCCATTGAAAACCCTATGAATAGCAAAGAAACTCTTTATTTATATCCCCTTTTAATTCAATGATCTTTTTTTATTTGTGTTTTTTGTTGTTGTTGTTGTTGTTGTTGGTTTTGTTTTGTTTTGTTTTGTTTTTAGTTTTTGTGGTACTGGAAGGCTAAACCCAGAACTTCACATATACTTTGCAAGTGCTCTACCACTGAGCTGCACCTCTAGCCTCCTTTTTATTTTTTATATTGGGACAGGGTCTCACTAAGTTACACAGGTTGCCTCTGGCCTCAAACTTGCAATCCTCCTGCCTCCACCTCTCAGGTTGCTGGGATTACAGGTATGCACTGATGAGCCTTGCTCATTGATCATTTTAAACACCATTCTTTTGAATTCTTTATCTAGTATTCCATCCAACTCAATATCATTGGAATCAGTTTCTAGAGAGTTATAAACTTTTGATGGAGTCATCTTGTCATGGTTTTTCATATTTCTTATATGTCTATGTGGAGATTTGTGCATCTGTTGGGATGGATAGCCCTTCCACTTTTATGTGAGGGCCTTCTTAGGGAATAGGCTAGTTGTGATGATGCACCTTGGGTTATTGATTTGCTGTGTAGCATTGAACTTAATTCCAAATGAACTTGTAATATAGTTTCCCTGTGGCTTCTTTGGCTATGATTGGTAGGATTTGACACAGTGTACTGTGTCAGAGCCTGATGACCTTTTTTTTCTGTAGGTTTCATAAGATGGGGTCCCTCTCATAGTTCACGCAGGAGTAGTATATGGGGTATACCCACTCTGGTCATTCCTCCAGTCTTATCAGAAATTTGCAGTCTGCGAGGGTAGGAGATGGATATATGCTGAGTTCTGTCATTAGTACAGAGTCTACAACCATTGTGGTATTTATGCTGTTGCTTTTGGGGTGAATGTCCAGGGTTTTAAGTACCCCTTAGCATGTCTACTTGGAGCCATATAGTCATCTCAGAGCTTTTTAATCTCCTCTGTTCTTTAAGATAAAGTACCTTCCAAGGTTAGAGTGGAACAAGGTCAGGGCTGAAATAAGGTGCAATTCCTCTGCATTGGGCTGGGGCTGTTGCTTAAGAGCAAAGCACCCACCAAACTTGTTCCAGGGGCTGGGCTTGATCATTAGCACTTCTCAGAAAGAAAAAAACAAAAACTACTTGTTATATTCTGTCACATCAAATACAACTTGAAGCAACCCTATGTACAACAGAATGAAATACTCCCTTTTTCTGTGCCAGAAACATGATCTTTTTTATGTATAAGCCCATTGTTGCAGCCACTGTGTCAATCCTTTGTTAATCTAGTTGAGGGTTTTCCATTTTTTCATTTTCTGCCACTCTCCCAAACATGATGTCCTTCTCCAGGGATGAGTCCCACAGACAACATGTCAAAAATATGTAAAATACAGTCTAGCCACCCTTGCTTCCAAGGAGCACCCTGGTTACACTTCTTCTAGGACAGACTTGCTGGTTCTTTTGGAAGTCCAGGATATATTCAATGTTCATCTCTAGTGCTGTAATGCAAAAGCATCAATTCTTCTATTTCCTTTATTCAACATCTAGCTTTCACAACCACATGATGTGACTGAAAATACCATGGCATGATGCCACGTCCACTTCTAACCATGTTGTCTGACAAAGTCCAGATATGGGGAAGAGGGCTTCAAGGAACCCATTTTCCTAGAAGTGGACAGGGATGAGGAAAAGGAATATGTGCTTTTTGCCTTCTGGGAATAGGATTACTGCTTCTAATTATTATGTACATAATTACTTAATGCTTAGGATTAATGCTCATAACTAATATTGTATTAAATTCTAATGAAACAGGTGCTGAAAGAATGACACGACGTGGGGAATTTGTAAATGAATCAGAGGTAACGATCACCAATTGTAAGGGTTGTGTGGACAATATTCTAGTTAAAGCTGGTCAGCAATTTCCACCGGGAACTCAAGTCTTAAGCAATTTATGCTTCAATTACTACAAACTGAGTTACTAGTCCCCACCTGGACTGAAGTGCCCCCGCCTATATTGGCTAAAGAAATTAGTGCAGCAATCCAAAAGAGCACATAGGCCTGTTCCCATGGTACAAGGGGCTCCTTATGTTGCTTATCTGATTAGAGGAAGGTTATGGTATCCACCTCGGGGCCAAGGTATGCAGAGAGTACCTGATCCTCCCCTGCCATACACTGGGGCATATAGTGAAGATGGTATCAGGATGGTGAATAAGGATGGAGTACATGTTCCATACAACAGTTTGACATTCATGGAACACTTAGCAAGATCAGGAACGCCATGGTGCATTAAGTCCAAGGAGAAAAAGAAAGCCATTCTACGGGGTATCAATAGATATTATAAAAAATGTTGCCCACTTAAAATTATAGCTCTTAGGTTTTAAATTCTTAAAATAGATTGTCTAGCTCTTGCTTAAAATAAAGCACCTGGGCGATTAACCCAGGACAATCAAAAGTTCATGCTGACCTTTCTAAGGAAACTGCTGTTTTATCATAATCATTCATCTGTGTAGTCACACATTCTACTCTTGTAATCGTAAAGCATACTTGTTAGCTAAAAAAAAAGTATAAAAACTCTTAACTGTTGTTCAATAAATGGAACAGAATCACACTGCCTCCGAATTGTTGTGTCTCTGTCTCCCATTGCCGACTCCCTACCCGCCTTCGGAACCCCTGGATCCTGTGGCAGCTGGACTGCAGCAGCATGAGTCAGGCGTGCCTTCATCTTCAATGTGACATCTTTACTTTTCAACACTTTAAAGAGGTATTTTGCAACAGCTTTCCCAATGCAATGCGTCTTTTGATTTCTTGACTGCTGCTTCCATGGATGTTGATTGTACAACCAAGTAAAGCAAAATCTTAGACAACCTCAATCTTTTCTCCATTTATCATGAAACTGGAGCTTTACTGCATTCTTGGCATTAAGGTCAACTGTACTTGGAGGAGGCAACATTTCTCCATTGTCTTTTGAGTGCCTTCCAGCCTGGGTGGCTCATTTTTCAGCACTATATCTGACAGTGTTTCTGTGTCATTCATAGGGTTTTCAATGGCTAATTGTTTCAGGAATGGTTTAGCTATGTCCTTCTCCCTAGTTTGTCTTTTCTGGAAGCTCAGCTGAAATCTTTCTACCATGAGTGACCCTGCTGGTATCTGTAATAACAGTGGCATAGCTTTTAGCATCACAGTAACACACAAGCCCCTACAGTATGGCAAACTGACAAATGTGGGAGCAAACAAGACTAACAACCACTATATAAAAACAAACTAGATGTAGAAATATAGTAACAACCAATTTAAACTACAGTAACCACTACACCCTATCTCTTCAATTTATACGCTGAGCAAATAATCCGAGAAGCTGGACTTTATGAGGAAGAACGCGGCATTAAGATTGGAGGAAGACTCATCAACAACCTGCGTTATGCAGATGACACCATTCTGCTTGCTGAAAGTGAAGAAGATTTAAAACATTTACTGATGAAGACCAAAGATCATAGCCTTCAATATGGGTTACGACTAAACATCAACAAAACAAAAATCCTTATGACTGGGTCAGCACGCAACTTCACATTAAATGGAGAAAAGATTGAGGTTGTCCAAGATTTTACTTTGCTTGGCTCTATAATCAACACCCGTGGAAGCAGCAGTCAAGAAGTCCAAAGATGCATTGCTCTAGGAAAAGCTGTGGCAAAAGATCTCTTTAGAGTATTGAAAAGCAAAGATGTCACATTGAAGACGAAGGTGCGTCTGATTCATGCCATGGTATTTTCAGTCGCATCATATGGTTGTGAAAGCTGGACATTGAACAAGAGAGACAGAAAAAGAATTGATGCTTTTGAACTGTGGTGCTGGAGATGTCTATTGAATATACCATGGACTGCCAAAAGAACCAATAGATCTGTCCTAGAAGAGGTACAACCAGAGTGCTCCTTGGAAGCAAAAATGGCCAAACTGCGTCTTACATATTTCGGACATGTAGTCAGGAGAGAACAATCCCTGGAGAAGGACATCATGTTTGGAAGAGTGGCAGGTCAACACAAAAGAGGAAAACCCTTCACCAGATGGATTGACACAGTGTCTGCAACAATGGGCTTAAACATAAATAAGATGGTTTGCCTGGCACAGAATAGGCAAGTGTTTCGATCTGCTGTGCATAGGGTCGCTATGAGTCGGACTCGACTCGACGGCACCTAACAACAACAACAACCACTACACCAATAACAACATACAAGAAAGTACCCAAAACATTGAAGATTAAACTAATAGGCTATAAACTAATAAAAACATAATTAATTTTAAAAGGAAAAAATGAGATAGAAGATGAGAGAGAAAGACAATAAGCTCCATAAAAGGATTCAAAAGTAAAATAAAAGTAAGCAAAAGTAATGTTGTTGTTGTTGTTGTTAGGTGCCGTTGAGTCGGTATCCGACTCATAGCGACCCTCATAGGGTTTTCAATGGCTGAGTGCTTTGGGATTGCCTTGGGAGTGGGTTGCCAGGCCCTTCTCCCATTTTTGCGGTGCTGGGAATTGAACTCAGGACCTCAGAGACTGCAGCGCAGCGCTCTACCCACTGAGCTAAATCCCAGCCCTAGCAAAAGTAATAAGAAAATTAAAATAATAAAAGATAAAATAAACTGAGCACACACCTCCATCACTAACTTGGGAGGGTAAGGCAGGAAGATGGCGAGGTCAAGGCCAGACTGCTCAACTTAACGAGATCCTGTCTCAAAAAAGAAATGAAATGAAAAGACCAGATGGATAGAAAAACAAAATCAAAAACAAAAATAAAAACAAAACAAACATTAAAAACAAAACAACAACAACAAAACACCAAGTCAGAAATTCCTCCTAGCCAAGGTACTTGCATCAGAGCTACTTCTTTCCTGGGCAAGCGCACATTTGCTCCAGGGGCCTCAGTTTGTGCACCTGAGATCTTGGAAAATGTCCAAGCTGTGGCTATCTGAGGATACATCAGAATGCGTGGGGAGCAATGGAGCCACCAATTTCTGCACTTGACAGGGTTAACAATACCCCCAGTGATTTGTCACCTCAGTTTCAGTGCTCTCAGACCTACCTCCCTCTTGAAACCAAATGGGAGGAGTCTGTCCTCCCCACTGAAGCTGGAACTTCTGTGCCCTTCATCACCACTGCAGTCTGAATTCCCCAGGGTCAGGCACTTATCAAATGCCTTTGTTCAAAAGCATTGACTCCTCACTTGGACACACAAGGGTCCTGTTCCAGACCCCCAAGAGGCATCTGAAGGTCCCTAGTCCTTGTCCTAAATTTGCACCCACTTTGGATCTAGGAAGTTTTAATCGATAAACATCTCTTTCACAAAGGATTTCAAATAACCCTTCCAGTGGTGACAGGAATAACAACTTCTTGGGACCACTTTGCAAAACCAGAACTAAGATCATATTCTGAGCAGGACTGCTTAATTAAGCATACCTCTTGCCCCTGCCCCAAATTCTTCCTGTACTTAAACCTAAATACATGTAAGTTCCCCAAAGACAGACTTGGAGCCACAAGACTCCTTTACCTGTTCCTCTTCCCAATGTGCACAATGATTAAATCTCCTTTCTCTGCTGTTCATCATTACTCATCTCTTTAATTGTCATATTGGGGACAGGTAGCTGAGCCTTATTCCAGGAACTGGGACTTCACTTTATACTCTTGCAACACTCTACTGCTTAAACTTCTCAGGGGGCCTCTGTCAGACACTCCCTTCAGCCACATTTGTCTTGTGGGGCTGTCTCCCACCAATTCCCTGCAGCAGGGTGTCTCCAAGGACCCTGGATTGTGATTGCTCCCCAAGCTGTTCAGTCCCTGACAATCGCCCCTCCGAGAGTTTGTAGAGCCACGTGTTGAATTTCTTCTTTGAGGCTAGCTTGCTGAATGGGAGGAGTCACTCAGACCAAATCTCCATACTGGATTTATAGCTTGGGAAAAAGTGGGCTTCTCTTGTAGCTAAGACTGCCTGTCTGCAGTTATTACCAGGGTTGGTTACACTCACAGCCTTACCTTTTACTTCAGTCAGGCTCCCCATTCCAGTGAAGGAGCAGGGTTGAAACTGTGATTTTGTTTTGTTCTTTTCTCTGAGTTGTCTTTTCCACTCTGTGCTATTTAGGTTTCTCACTTGTTTATAGATTTCCAGAGTTCATCCTCACTTTCTCCCCTCAGAATACATTTCTCTTTTGTTGCCCTAACTCCTCACTCCAGAGTCATTCCAAGGGTTTTCTATTCTGACATTTTGCACCTCAAATAAACTTTTAAGTACAGGAAAATTTCAAGGATTATTCTCGACAGCACCTAACAACAACAATTCTTAATATGAGAAAAAAGCAGAAAATATCCTAATCCACCTTATGAAGCTAAGATAATTTTACTACCAAAACCTGGTAGAGATATGACCAAAATATCCAGGTATGGTGCATGCCTCTGATCCCAGCACTCAGGAGGCTGAGGCAGGAGGATCATGATCTTGAGGCCAGGCTGTGCTGCACAGTGGGTTTGTCACCAATCAGCTGACTGGGGTCCCTTGGCTCTACTTGGATAGGAACTTCGAGTAGGCAAGTGGGAGTCCTTTGAATGCTGGGTTTATGCAGTAGTTGTGTCTCTTGGCACATGGCAGCAGGGATAGGTGGCAGCAGCTGGTTGGGGTGGCAGAAGTGGATGACCTCCCCATATTGTTACAGTCCTTTTAGTATGCTTTACACCACCTAACAACAAAGAGTATGCTGAGGAGTTGGGAATCCTCAGCCCTGAATCTGTAAGTCTTACAGCTCTTACATATGTGGAGGAGTCGGGACTCCTGAGCCTGGAACAGCAATTAGTATTACAGCTTCTGGGCAGTCTAGGTATCAGTATCCTAAGCCTTGACAGCCTGTAAGTGTTATAGCTCCTGGGTCCAGGATGTCTGACACTCTTAGCTCCTAAAGACTTGACAGCTCTCTGGAACTCTTCTAGTGACCAGGGCCCACAGTTTCTCCTTTCTGGCTCTTTACAGCCTTCTGTCTTTCCTCACCCTCATCTCTCTGCCCTTTCTCAACTTCTGGCCATGTTCTTAGTCCCTCTTCTTTGTGCATTGGCCATCCTTCTGTAACTATTCAGCTCTCTCTTAATTCTACTGCTTTTGCTGTCAATGCCCCTTTGCTGTCATAATTGCTTTAAATGCCACTGCCTGCCACTGCCAGAGTTGTTGGAGTCCCATTGTTTTACTCTGGGTGAAAGGAGTCTGCCCCTGTAAAGCCACAGTTCTCATGGCCCCTCACCCATGCTGCTGCCCAATCTTTGTTCCAGCCTGTGAAGGATTATGTAGAGTGGGGTCTTACTGTTTGCTGACTGGAAGAGCCCTGTGGCTTCTGGGTGCCTGCTCCAGCTGTGCACCCACTGTCAGTTGTCAGGAATGAGGAGGGATGAAAACTGATACCCCCTCTACCTGAGCAGCAGAAAAAGTTCCTGGATGCCACCACAGCTGGGCATCTGCTGCCACTGATTGGGGTGCAGTTGGTAATGCTACTGCCTTATCATCCTCCCTGCTGCAGTCCTCACTGCCTCTTCCTCTTCTTCTTTCTTCATCTTGTCAGGTCAGCCACTACCCAAGGTAGGCAGAAAGACAACTTGAGAGAAGCTTTTTATTGGGCCTGTTGTTGCAACACCAGGGGAGGGTGCACAAGAGGGTTTCTCCCAGCTCTCCCTCCCAAAGTGAGCTGAGGAACCTGCTTTCATAGGCATAGGGGTGTGTGCACCAATCACAGTGATTCTGTTATGCAAATATAGGTTTGTGTTTACACCAATCATAGCATTGTCCCCTTGTACTGTAATAGCAGTCTCTTTTGTCCAATCACAGCAGTTCCTTTTACTAGGCCACCAGAGGAAGCGCTTTCCTTCTTGCCTGGGTTGGTCACAGGCTTATCTAGTGTTCACTGAAGTTTGTAACAGAAAAAGGAAAAACAACCCATTGCAAACTTCAAACTGTCTAAAATAGCCACAGCTGGAGATGCACCTTCAGAACCCGAAGTCGGAGCAAATAGTTGCAGTTTGGTAGCTTCCTTCTAAAGGTGCACTCCATGTGTCCATGGAGTGTTCACAATGGCAGGTGTTGGTGTGAGGGTGGCTGGCTTGGATAACAGTTCCTTTGCTCAAAGCAGCCAGAGTCACAAGGGAAAGCCCATTACTGTCAATTAAGGAACCCAAATACCCCATCTTGGACACCATTGCTTGTCTTGCAGAAAAGCAATCATTGGAAAGAGCACTTACAGCAAGAATGAAATATTCATTAATATTAATGCTGACTCTAATAGTGTGTTAACAATACTACACACTCACCACCCCAAGGAGTGGTGGGTCCTCCTAATCTAGCTCATGTTCAGGCCATCCTGGGGTATACAATGAGACCCTA